>JASDQU010028079.1:11360-22288 GCA_032191745.1 Picea mariana | reverse complement strand
TAAAGGGATTAGTCAAAACACATAGGCAATTAGGGATTAAAAATCATTATTTTTCCTCTTTTTTCTTTTTATTTCACCACATGGATGGATTTCTTTGACTAAAAGTCGGAATCATTCTACATCACATATAAAACTTGCATTGGGACTAGAAATTGGATATCAAATGTTGAGTATGTTGTTCTCTCGCGCTCCAAAGCGATCTTGAGAATCAGAAAGAGGTTGAAAGACAATTTCATCTCCCTTAAAAAGGTAAAATATTTAGGAGAGGACAATAGCCCCCTTGGGACTCCTCTTAGTTTATTTTTCAAACATATATCAAGATTGTAACGGGCCCGTACATGCCCACATGCTACAAAGATAGGATACTGTTGAAATTTACTTTCTTAGATTAAAATCACTAGGGAAGTTTAAAGGTTTTGTAACGAGCCCATACATGCCCACATGATCACAATCTAGGATAGTTTCAAAGCTTTATTAGATTAAATCACATTAGGGAGTTAAAGGAATAGTAAAGGACCCACATGTCCACATGCTAGCTTCCTAGGGACTTTTCAATTCTGCAAGGTTATACCAATGACATTTAGCTAAATAGGTAATCAAAGACTTTTAAGAACCAATCGAAGTCCACATGCAGCAAGGCGACACCTAATTCATTAAAAAATTGGCACACTTTCACTCATTCATACACAAAAGTCACCTCTCACTCACATAGTTTTCATCTCGAAACGTGGAGGTTGAAGTAAGTTTCCTCCAAAGTGATTCTAAAACACCCCACCCTTTGCTTGAAAAAACTATCCACTCCAACTTAATTTAACCAAATTGTCTCACACCCCCAATCTCTCAAACAACCACATCTAATTTTTTTCTAAAATCTCACTAAGTTTTCCTCCACAGGAGGTGCCAAAAGAAATATTTTATTCTAGGTAGGATTTCGGGGATAGCCATCCAAATAAATCCCCGTTATCTAGTTCTCACATTTTCAAAACAATAGAAGTTATCAAATAGGGAACCTTAAATCTTCCAAGTCAATTGTTCCTAACACCATAAGGCAGGAAAATACCAGTGAAGGGTTGAAGGCCGAGGTCCAGTTGTTATGTGTGTCCCCCCTTGAGGCACCCACCTCTTGGACGAGATCCATCCTGTGACCCATTTCTTAGGCCGAAAATCTAAATGTTGCACTTTGACCAAGGTACCTAGTGACCAAATTTTAGGACATCTACCCAGGTGGAAATTATGGGATGCAATTGAACCTTGGTCATATTTTGTGTGGCTATTGGGAAATATCGCCAGTTCTTTCGGCATATGCCCCCTCTACCCCTCATTATAACTGATTGCTTCATCCTTCACTAGTTTCTCTTCCAGTGGCTTTAGACCCCACTGTCGAGTGCTATTGGAAGGTCCAGTGCTATTTCGAGAGGAAGGACGTTACGTCTTTTAGGACACGAGAATTTGTTTTATTTACTCCCCCACATGGAAAAAATCCACCTATCCACATATATGATTCTTTATCAAAACACTTTATGTATGATGCCCTTATGATTACATTTGATTTGGATATATATCGTGTAAAGTTCAAAAATTACAGCAAAGGCTCTTGTTTATTTATTACTCTCACCACCATTTTCACACATTCACTCAACTAGTCAGACATCATAGAGGACGCACAAAACCCCCATTGTTCCAGATGCTTTCTAAATCTCTCGCCTATTCTAGGGGGATTTCCTATTCTTTCCAACTAATCGGCTCCACCTTCTCACACTCCTGTGAGTGCCACCCTCTTGGGATCATCTTTGCTTGGTTCCACCTTACTTAGGTCCAATTCCCAAGGTCCACCTTCCACTCACTCTTCTTTACATGGAAGTAGGGGGCCAACTTCCTCTCAAGGGAGAAGTACAAACACACCTAGTCCCCTCCAATGGTCAGTTACTCTGAACACTCACACTATGGTCAGAACTAATCCTACGCCACCACCCTATATGACATATTTAGCTTCCCTCAACATACTGGATCTGACTAAACTCACCAATGATCCCATATTGCACAACCTCACATGGCCTACAATGCCTACCAAACTCCCTTCAGACATCCCCAAGTTTGAAGGGAAAGCAAGAGATGATCCTGCCAACCATATCATGAAATTTCGCCTATGGTGTTCTTCGAACAACATCATGGATGATTCCATCCGATTGAGGTTATTTCAATGTACACACTCTGGCCCATCTGCCAAATGGTATGTCGAAGAGAAATACGGGTCCCATGCAACTTTTGAATCCTTGGCCAAATCATTTTTTACCTTCTTTCAATTACCCATTCGCCATGACAATGGCCTTGAACTACTCTTGGATTTCAAAGAAACTGCCTCTACACATACTGTCGACCACATCCACGAATGGCGTCGGAAACGTAGTCCATGCAAAGCTTACGCTAACCCCCAACAATGTCTCAATTGGTTCCTAAAATCACTTGTTTCCCTCCTTGCCAAATATGTGGCTGCCACCTTCCCCTAGACTAAAGAAGAAGCCATTAGCAAGACCCAACAGTTCGAACTCATCTATGCCCAGTCTGGATACCTATACACGGTACTCCTTGTTGAAGGAAAATCTCCCTGCGGACCTGTAGATCTCCTCAAAGAGCTAGACTCTTAACTCTAAGACAGAAAGTGCTTATCATGGTCATTGACTTCCTTTTATATCTAGGTGGACTAGTGTGTGAGGAGGAAGGAGAAAAGAAGTACCTTTTACCAATGTTTTTCCCTGCATGCTCTGAGTTGAGCTCCAATCTTTCGCTTCTCAATAATCTCTATAGACAAACAAAGTACGACCACTTCCTACTCTATCAAGATTAGTCCAAAATAGGTCTATCTACTAAAGAGAAAAATTCATGTGAGATTGAACACGAATTAGAAAGAAACAGGCCAAGCAAATTATATTAATGAGGACAAAACATTGCTTACAGCCATAGATGGAATGAAAAAGTTATAACAAGTCTTCCTTGTCTAACCCTTGCTCAAAATATCTGCGATCCGAATGATGATAGCTTCACTGATTTCTTCCTATGAGATCATAGTTCTCTTGCTTCCAAAATATGTCTGTTCCAGCACCACTTATAAGATCATAAGTTTGGTGTGATTCTCCCTTTCCAGTCCCCTTTCACCATTAGAAAACTTTCTTATGTAGTCTTGGAGAGGCTTTAACCACTTGAGATATCCTTGGAGAAGTTGAGGATTTTCCTCTTTCAGTTGAGGATCTGCCCTAAGATCATGGTTGGACTAGTGATTCAAATCCAACTACCTTCCAAGAATGAAAGGATCCTTCCCCCATTCATCTCAACAACTTAACTACTGCCCAGAACAGGTAGCGCTCCCTCAGAAGGGCCATCAAAGCATTGTAGCGCTCCCTAGTAGTGTATAGGGTAGCGCTAGAACTCCTGAAGGTAGGATCGCTCCTGCAAAAGGGTTGATGCAGCGCTATAATGCTCCCTGATGGCTTATGGAGGGGTGCCAGCATTCTTGAGATAGTTATAGGGGAGTGCTCCCCTCCAAAAACTTAGTTTTTTGAGTGTTTTCAGATGGCAAAAGGTTCATGAGCTCAGTTAACCTTTCCTCCTCTTCCAAATCAAGTGTTTGACATGTGCCAAGTGTCCTCCTGATGTTGTTTATAGGCACGACATAGGCATCATGGTAGTATGATTTCCTTGACACTTGCGACACTTGTAAGAAAAATGTGACACTTGCGACCTTTGTAATGACGACACTTGTGACACTGTCAAAGTGAGTATTTTTTATGTGTAACAAATTGACCCCCAAAGTATGAAGCTAGAAGACAATAACTGATAAATGAAATGCTTTGTAGACTTTCAAGCAAGGGTATAGATGCAGAGAACCTGACAAAAGCTACACACAAACATCCAACAAATAATATGACATGTTTCAAACCCAAGGAATTCATAGCTATTGTTGGGTGATCAAGACTTGCAAGACATGGCCGCCATAAAATACACTGCAGATCCATAATTGTATTGATAAAAGGTATAGCCACCGAAAATACACTGTGGATCTATATTCCCATGACCTGAACTGATCGTAGCCACAAAGAATACACAGTGGATCTATGAGATGACAAGACATATCCATGACCAATACAAAGTGGATCTATGTAACAGTATATGTGTCATTGTTCAGGAGAAACTCCATAGCAACCTGGGAAAAGTACATATCAATGTGATCAATCAACCCAAGGTCTTCTTATAGATCTTGATGTAGTACGAATCTAACCATGTGAATAAATGTCCTGATGTTGAACATGGCATAAACCACTTGATTATCGGTCAATGATGTAAACCGTCAACAAGTGCGAGGGAGATCACCATTAATGTCAATGATTCCCAAGGTACTCTATTACATTCCAACGAATATGAATGGATGAGCTGAATTCGAACATCCATGGAATCATTCGATCAGAGGTCAATGATGTAAACCCACTGTTGAATGTGAGGAGGCCTACCATTGAGGCATGCAGGTCCCAAAGTACTAACTGGTTTCTAAGTCTAATTCCTCGATAATGTGTTGAAGTCAACAGGGATAGGCTTGTCGAAGGAGGGCCTTAATGTATCCCCCATCAATGACATGAAATGGACATAGAGATGTACTTGGTAGATCAAATGAACATGGACTAACATGGGTATTGAGACAAGATATATGTGATGGCTGAGTCTTGAGGTGGATACTTCCCTTGAACACTGAGGCACAATAGCAAGAACATGACATGGACCAAAACTGGATGATGTAGTGGATGTTATGACTTATGCTAGGTGACCCAGAGGAGTGAAAGAAAGTCAACGAATTGGCTCAGTGCAAAGGTTCAATGGATTATAATGCGTGCAAAAGACAAAGTGCAGTGTTCAAGGGTGACTCTAAGAGTTACTTGGTAATGTTCTCAAAGACTGCTTGTCTTGCTTCTTTCAATTTTTTCCCCCATCTAGATAGATGAGTACCTCTTTTTAATTTAATGAGCTCGAGGAGGATAACACATGCTCAATAAAACTCACCTTCAGTAAGTTCCTCTTCCTTTGTTTAATGAACTGGAAGAAGTAAGGGTTCGATCCCATATGGGCATGTCGATATTTTGTTTAGCGAGTCCAAAGACAGAAAACTCAAAGTTTTTTCATGATTATAGAGTCTGGAAAAACACTTAAAAGAGAACTCTCTCAGTTCCTTTTTCGTAAAGTAGTCTGATGAGACCAAAAAAGAGATAAACTATCACTCAACAAACATTTTCTTCAAATACTTTAACGAGCGTGAAGAGAACAAGGTCGCTCGGTAATCTTTTCATGTTTAGAGAGTCTGAAAAGAACTTAAATATGGCTCCAATGTTTTCCTTTTTCATAATGTTAGTCTTGCAAGGCTGAAAAAGAGATAAATTATCACTCGAAAGACGCCCTTTCAGACCGTTTAATGAGTGGGAAAGGAAGCAATATCACTCAGTAGTCTTTTCATGTTTAGAGAGTCTGAAAAGAGCTTAAAAGAGACTCCAAGGGGTTCCTTTTTCGTGTATCCATACAGGTCCGAAAAAGAGATAAAATTCTACCCAGATGCATTCTCATGTATTTACGAGCATAAGAAAGAGAAAAGACTAAGTTTGGTATGCCCCCAGCATGAAAGCTAGTGGATTAACTCCAGAATAATCAGCAAAGGCTAGAGACATGCCCTCCAAGCTTCGATTCATTCACTGAAGGAGAAGGGTGGATGAAAAGAAGGTTCAAGAGAGGTGACTGTTTCATTTTTTAACGAGCTTGACACAGGAAAAGAACTATGCTCAGGACCCCTATTTCATTTTTTAACAAGCTTGCCACAGAGAAGAGAAACTATGATCGTGGTTTCATCCGGATCATGGCTTCCAAGAGGAAAATGCTCTGGAAGGGTACCATGTCAATGGATAAAATGTGGTCATGGCCTCCAGGAGATCTTCGCTGGATGAAAGATAATCACTCTGGAAGGAACACATGTCAAGGGTCGTGACAGGGGTAGGGAGATCAAGCTCCAATAACCCTACTGAATAAATCACCATGTCAGCTACCGGATCCAAAGCATCGAAAGTTGAAATCATGGGAGACAATGCCACATAATTGATATGCGGTGAGGGTGATACTGTCTGCATATAAGAACCACTTAGGGAGGTAACCCAATCAGGGCCGATGAATGAAAGTTGATCAATAGTCACAATTCTTCCATTGTGAGGAAAATATATCACACAAAAAAGAGTGGATACAATAGCTTTCATGGCATAGACATAATCCTGCCCAAGGAGTAAAGAGAAATCCAAGGGGTCTTAGACTACCATGACATTGATAAAGATAGTTTTCCATCCCAAAGTTACAGGAAACTGAGGAAGGATCCCTAAAGGTTGACTAGTTCTTCTATTAAAAGCTAACAGATTCTGTGTAACCGGTGCAAGCTGGGGACAACCCAAAGCGTACCAAGCAACATAAGACAAAATACTAATGTACACACCTTCATCTATCAGCGTTTGAGGAACGTACGGACCACGAACTTGTACTGTAATCTAGAAAGGAATGTGAGAGGGAAGACGAGGTCCAGTTAGCGCATCCCAATCAAAAATGATAGATTTAGTACTTGGAGGGGGTTTCACAAGAGAAGGAGGAAAGCCCCCCGGCATGGTAGAGTCTGTATTAACGAGAAAAACATGGGCAGTATCGGGTTTACTCTCTAGAAGGGGAGTATGATTGATCGATGATTGGATCGGATCAACCAATGGTGGACTTCGATAGACCACTATAGCACTCTTCAGAGGAAGAGTGGGACTGACCAAGGAAGGGAATGGATCAGTCACTTCGACATTCCTCAATGGAGGAATGGGATCGACCGATGGAGAAAATGGATCAACCACTTTGGGACTCTTCAGAGGAAGAGTGGGACTAACTAAGGAAGGGACTAGATCAGTCACTTTGACATTCCTCAATGAAGGAATGGGATTGAACAATGGCGAAACTGGATCGACCACTTGAGTTTCATTCTCCAGGGGAAGAATGGGGTCGACGGATGGAAACGTATCGACCCCTTTGGTGTCACTCTCTAATGGGAGAGTGGGATCAAATAAGGATGAAAATAGATCGACCACTTTGGTTTCACTCTTTTGATGAAGAGTGGAGCTGATCAAGGATGGAACTGGATCAGCTACTTGGGTTCATGGTTCAATCGAGGAGGAAACTAGATTGACTACCTGATCAACCTGATGGAACCGGATTGACCAGTCCATCAACCAATGATGGGTCAGAGGAAAGCTTACGATAACCTTTTGGAAGTTGAAGTTTTTCCAAAAGAGAAGAAGCCTTGTCCATGTGAGGACAAAAGTACATCCTAATGATTATTTTGCATATTAGTTTGCATTTCTGAAATGTTGTAGCATCATATTGGATTTGATTCAGAACAAAATTAATTGAGGGCATTCCTTATCAAGTGTTTGATAGTGAAAATGACTCTTCCTCTTTCCCTTAAATAGGTATTCATTGAAAAGAATCACAATCTAGGATAGTTTCAAAGCTTTCTTAGATTAAATCACATAGGGAGTTAAAGGAATAGTAAAGGACCAACATGTCCACATGCTAGCTTCCTAGGGACTTTTGAATTCCACAAGGTTGTACCAATGACATTTAGGTAAATAGGTAATCAAAGACTTTTAAGGACCAATCGAAGTCCACATGCAGCAAGGTGACACCTAATTCATTAAAAAATTGGCACACTTTCACTCATTCACACACAAAAGTCACTTGTCACTCACATAGTTTTCATCTCGAAACATGGAGGTTGAAGTAAGTTTCCTCCAAAGGGATTCCAAAACACCCCACCATTTTCTTGACGAAACTATCCACTCCAACTTAATTTCAACGAGATTGGCTCACACCCCCAATCTCTCAAACAATCAAATCTAAATTTTTTCTAAAAACTCACTAAGTTTTCCTCTACAGGAGGTGCCAAAAGAAATCTTTTAGTCTACGTAATATTTGGGGGATAGGCATCCAAATAACTTCCCGTTATTTGGTTCTCACATTTTTAAAACAATAGAAGTTGTCAAATAGGGAACCTTAAATCTTCCAAGTCAATTGTTCCTAACACCATAAGGCAGGGAGATACCAGTGAAGGGTTGAAGGCCGAGGTCCAGTTGTTCTGTGCGTCCCCCCTTGAGGCACCCGCCTCTTGGATGAGATCCACCCCGTGACCCATTTCTTAGGCCAAAAATCTAAATGCCGCACTTTGACCAAGGTACCTAGTGACCAAATTTTAGGACATCTACCTAGGTGGCAATTGTGGGTTGCAATTGCACCTTGATCAGATTTTGTGTGGATATTGGGAAATATTGCCAGTTCTTTTGGGATATGCCCCCTCTACCCCTCATTATAACCGATTGCTTCGTCCTTCACTAGTTTCTCTTCCAGTGGATTTATACCCCACTGTCAAGTGCTATTGGAAGGTCCAGTGCTATTTCGAGAGGAAGGACGTTACGTCTTTTAGGACACAAGAATTTGTTTTCTTTGTTCCCCCACATGGAAAAAATCCACCTATCCACATATATGCTTCTTTATCAAAACACTTTATGTATGATGCCCTTCTGATTACATTTGATTTGGATATATATTGTGTAAATTTCAAAAATTGCAGCAAAGGCTCTTGTTTATTTATTACTCTCACCAAAAGTTTCACACATTCACTCAGCTAGTCGGACATCATAGGGGACCCACAGAACCCCCATCATTCCAGATGCTTGCTAAATCTCCCTCCTATTCTAGGGAGAGTTCCTAGTCTTGCCAACTCATCGGCTCCACCTTCTCACACTCCTATGAGTGCCACTGTCTTGGGATCAGCTTTGCTTGGTTCCACCTTACTTAGGTCCAATTCCCAAGGTCCACCTTCCTCTCACTCTTCTTTACATGGAAGCAGGGGGGCAACTTCCTCTCAAGGTAGAAGTACAAACCCACCTAGTCCCCTCCAATGGTCATGTACTCAGAACACTCATACTATGGTTAGAACTAATCCTACACCACCACCCCATATGCCATATTATCCTTCCCTCAACATACTGGATCTGACTAAACTCACCAATGATCCCATATTGCACAACCTCACATGGCCTGCAATGCCTACGAAACTCCCTTCAGACATCCCCAAGTTTGAAGGAAAAGGAGGAGATGATCCTACCAACCATATCATGGCATTTCACCTATGGTGTTGTTCGAACAACATCATGGACGATTCCATCCAATTGAGGTTATTTCAATGTACACTCTCAGGCCCATCTGCGAAATGGTATGTCGAAGAGAAATCCAGGCCCCACACGACTTTTGAATCCTTGGCCAAAGCATTTTTTACCTTCTTTCAATTACCTGTTCATCATGACAATGGCCTTGAACTACTCGTATATTTCAGAGAAACTGCCTCTACACTTATTGTCGACCACATCCACAAATGGCGTCGCTGACATAGTCTCTACAACGCTTACGCAACCCCCCAACAGTGTCTCAATTGGTTCCTCAAATCACTTATTTCCCTTTTTGCCAAATATGTGGCCGCCACCTTCCCCCAGACTGAAGAATAATCCATTATCAAGACCCAACAGTTCGAACTCATCTATGCCCATTCTGGACACCTATACACGGTACTCCTTGTTGAAGGAAAATCTCCCTACATATAGGTAGATCTCCTCAAAGAGATAGACTCTTAACTCTAAGACAGAAAGTGCTTATCATGGTCACTGACTTCCTTTTAGATCTAAGTGGACTAGTGTGTGAGGAGGAAGAAGAAAAGAAGTACCTTTTACCGGTGTTTGTCCCTTCACGCTTCGAGTTGAGCTCCAATCTTTTGCTTCTCGATAAGCCCTGTAGACAAACAATGTACGACCACTTCCTACTCTATCAAGATTAGTCCAAAATAGGTCTATCTACTAAAGAGACAAATTCATGTGATATTGAAGATGAATTAGAAAGAAACAGACCAAGCAAATTATATTAATGAGGACAAGACATTGCTTACAGCTGTAGATGGAATGCAACAGTTCTGCCAAGTCCTCCTTTTCTAACCCTTGCTCAAAAGATCCATGATCTAAATGATGATAGCTTCACCGATTGCTCCCTATGAGATCAGAGGTCTCTTGCTTCCAAAATATCTCTGTTCCAGCACCACTTATAAGATCATAAGTTTGGTGTGATTCTCCCTTTCCAGTCCCCTTTCACCATTAGAAAACTTTCTTATATAGCTTTGGAGAGGCTTTAACCACTTGAGATATCCTTTGGGAAGTTGAGGATTTGCCTCCTTTAGTTGAGGATCTGCCCTAAGATCATGGCTAGACTAGGGATTCAAATCCAACTACCTTCCAAGAATGAAAGGATCCTTCCCCCATTCATCTCAACAACTTAACTACCGCCCAGAATAGGCAGTGCTCCCTCAAAAGGGCCATCAGAGTGTTGTAGCGCTCCCTAGTAATGTATAGGAGAGTGCCAACACTCTTGAAGCTAGGAGCACTACTACAAAAGGGTTGATGCATCGCTATAATGCTCCATGATGGCTTATGGGGGGGTACCAACACTCCTGAGATAGTTATAGGAGAGCGCTCCCCTCCAAAAACTTAGTTTTTTGAGTGTTTTCAGATGGCAAAAGGTTCATAAGCTCAGTTAACCTTTCCTCCTCTTCCAAATCAATTGTTTGACATGTGTCAAGTGTCCTCCTGATGTCGTTTGCAGGCACAACATAGGAATCATGGTAGTATTCTTTCCTTGACACTTGCGACACTTGTAAGAAAAATGCAACACTTGCGCCTTTGTAATGACGACACTTGCAACACTATCAAAGTGAGTATTTTTTTATGTGTAACAGATTTCCCCCCAAAGTATGAAGTTAGAAGACAGGAATTGATAACTGA
>JASDQU010028078.1:18113-29198 GCA_032191745.1 Picea mariana | reverse complement strand
TGTCTGACACGTTGGGCATTGGAAGCTGTTCATTACGATTGAAACGTGGCTTACTTTTACGCACAATCTTTGAAGTGTATTTGTTGCCTTAAGGTTTTGATAATGTGGGAATAGAGCGAAAAAATATAATTCCCTATTTTGTCTTTTATGACCAATGACTTATTTTTAAGTACGACTTTTTTTTAATTGTAATTATGAAATTCTATGTATATTATAATGTCGGTGTGAATAAATATTTATTTTTTTTTAAGTTAAATTACAATTTTTAATGGGAGACCTTACTAAGGAGACCCAAGGGTCAAATAGGAGAGACTGTCACTATAAATTTGGACTTAGTGAAGTTTGGAACCTCTACCCTTTAACCTATGTGAAGGGGCTAAAAATTAAATTACAATTAAAATAGTAAATTGTTTTATTATTATAAGGGATAGTAAATTGTTTTATTATTACAAGGGACACCGAAGGGTCAAGTGGGAGAGACTGCCACTATAAATTTGGACTTAATGAAGTTTGGAACCTCTACCCTTGGGGTTAAAAATTAAATTACAATTAAAACAGTAAATTGTTTTATGACTATAAGGGACACCCAAGGGTCAAGTAGGAGAGATCTCACTATAAATTTGGACTTAATGACGTTTGGAACCTCTACCATTTAACCTATGTGAAGGGGCTAAATATTAAATTACAATTAAAATAGTAAATTGTTTTATGATTATAAGGGACACCTATGTTATGTTAAGATAGTATTTAGATTGAAATAGTGTTTTGGTTTTAGAGTAAAATCTAAAATTGTTTTTAATTGTCTATAAGTTTATTTTTCTAGATTGTAAGAAAACAAGTTACCAATCCAATTAACAACTAATTTATCATAGATTCAAGTTAAAATTCTACATTAATTTATTCATTTTTTACTTCATAACTTAAATTTTGGTTAAAATTATTTAAAAGAATATTAAACCAGATATTTTCTTTATATAGGAAACCAAATGCTCGAATGAGAGGATGCAAGAAGTTAGTAGGAAATGTTGGAGGAAGTACCACCATTTAGATATTGAAGCATGAAACACAACAAGAGGTATTCTCACCATGTGGAACCCTCAGAAGGTTAATTTGATTTCAACATAATCCACTAATTTCTATTTAACAGTGGAACTGTAGATAATTGGAGCCCCCGACAAGATCCTTTTCACTAATGTCTATGGGCCACAACTACTGGACGATAAGAAGAAAATGCTAAGATTTCTTGAGAATTTAAGGGGAAGAAATATGACATATCATCGGGTCACAGTAGGGGATTTCAACATGATATTGACCATGGCCGATCAAAAAGGAGGGAATCGTAGATTAGACAGAGATGTTGAAGCCTTTCGGGAATTTGTTGAAAAGGTAGATCTAGTAGATATAAAAACCAGCAATGGAACTTTCACCTGGACTAATAAGAGAAGAGGGCAACATCAAGTGGCTTCAAGGTTAGATAGATTCTTAATCTCGAAGTCTTTAATGATGCAAGGAATTGATCTAGAGAGCAGCATCCTTTCGTTCGGGGGATCGGATCATTGGCCAGTCATGCTAAAAGTTAATATTCTTGGCACTCCAAGCAATTGACCATTTAGATTTGAAAGCTTCTGGTTAGATCACCCATCCTTTATGGAGAATGTTAAAAATTGGTGGTCTTGAGATATCTCAATGCAAGGAACTAAGATGTTCAGACTACAAAGAAGATTGAAGTATGTTAAGGAACAAGTAAAGCAGTGGAATAAAGAAGTGTTTGGAAATATTTTTCAAGCAAAGAAAGATCTGGAGGGAAAAATGGATGAACTTTAGAGAAGCTTTATTCAAGAAGGATACAATGAGGAACATAAAAAATGGAACGCCAACTTCAACGGGAATGGGAGGAAAGGTGTATCCAAGAGGAAAAACTCTAGAGACAAAAATCTAGAATCCAGTGGTTAAAGGAAGGGAATAGAAACACCAACTTTTTTCACAAATCAACAATAGCCCATAGGAACCATAACAGAATATTGGAAATTAAGGATAAGGACGACAATGAACTTGAATCACATAAGGACATTGAAAAAGTTTTAGTTGAACACTTCCAAGATATTGCAAAGAAGCCTGAGATTAATCGAACAAATGCCATTCAAAAAATCATGAGGCACATTCATCGTCTAGTTACAGAGGAGCATAATCAAAATCTAAGGAAACCTATATCAAATGAAGAAGTTGATCAAGCAATTCAGGAGATGCCTAATGGCAAGGCACCATGACCAGATGGTTTTACGGTAGATTTCTTCAAAGCATGTTGGGATATCGTTAAACAAGATATATATGAGGTAATAGAGGACTCCATGAGATATTCTTCTCTCCTTAAAGCTAGAAATTCAACTTTTATTACTCTTATTCCCAAGGAAAATGAAGCTAAAACTCCATAAAGGTTTAGACCCATAGCTCTATGCAGTATGGTTTATAAGATAATGTCCAAGGTCATAGCCAATAGACTAAAACCCCTTCTCCCCATCCTAATATCAATGGAGCAATCTGGTTTCATAGAAGGAAGGCAAATTCTAGACAATGTAATTCAGGCCCATGAAATTGTCCACTCACTAAAAAGTCAAAAGAAGGCAGCCATGATAATTCAATTGGACATAGAAAAAGCCTATGATAAGTTGAGTTGGGTTTACATGGAAAAAACCATGGAGGCATATGGTTTTGACATCCATTGGATAAGATGGGTAATGGCGTTGGTTACTACACCCAGCTTCTCAATCTTAGTAAATGGAGCTCCGGAAAAACTGTTATATCCATCAAGGGGGATACAACAAGGGGATCCATTATCCCCCTTTCTTTTTATCGTAATGATGGAGGGCTTAAGTCGATCCATTAAAGCAACAACCATCGGATTACAACTCCATCGGAATGGTCCTACCATTACTCACCAACATTTTGTGGATGACACAATGTTTCATGGAATTCCAACAATTAGGGAGGCGAAGGCCTATAAGGAGATTCCGGAAAATTTCGCAGAGGCATCATGAACAGAGGTTAATCATTCCAAATCCATGGTCTTTTTCTTTAATACTCACGTGGATATTCAAAGGAACCTCACCAATATCCTTGGCGTTTGAAAGAAAGACACTTCCATCCAAATACTTGGTAATTCCTTTAACTGAAAAAGAGAAGAGGAAAACAACGTGGGAGAACATGATATCCAAATTGCAAGACAAAGTTCAAAGATGGACCTATAGAGCCCTAAACTTTGCAGGCAGATTAGTGCTCACCAAGGCAGTCCTATAGGCGATACATGCCTATTTACTCAGTTCTTCCGGCACCAACAGGGATCTTGCAACAAATAATAAATGTTCAGAGAAATTTCTCGTGGAGAGGAGCAGAGGACAAAAAGAAATGGGCTCTGGTTGCCTGGGAAAAATTATGTTTGCCAAAAAACAAAGGAGGCTTAGGCCTGCAACATCCTAAAACTATGAATGATGCTTTCGGGGCCAAACTATGGTGGAGATGGCTAAAAGATATATCGGCTCCTTGAGCAACTTTATGGAATGCTAAGTATGCCCCTAGATGGAATCCTTGAGACCTTATAAGACCAACAGGGACAATAGAAGGGTCAGGAATATGAAACATGGATTGCAGAAACAAAAATGTGATTCAAGAACATTGTTTCTGGGAAATAAGAAATGGATAAACAACCTAGTTCTAAGAGGATGTATGGCAACATGAACTACAGCTAGAGTCCCTGGAAAGGGAGGGAATAAAACAAGAAATGTATCGGCAAGGAAATTTTTTGGTGCGCCAATATTGGGAATAGAGGATAGACTAGCACAGCCAACTCGCGGCTGGAGAACGCCGAAAGGTATCGGCCACTGATAACACTCCCCACACAGTAAAAACTCTCAGCCTAGTAATTAGTGATCTTAATGGATGAGAGTTTTTACTGTGCGGGGAGTGTTATCAGTGGCTGATACCTTTCGACATTCTCCAGCCGTGAGTCGGTTGTGCTAGTATATTTGAAATAATGTTAAAAATTTACATGGAAAAAGGAGAAAGCAAGATTTGTGCTTCATTTCACGTCGACGACGATCTTAAAAGATTCTAAACCTTGTTGTTTCTAATATTTATGTAAATTTAATGATTTGACAATCTATAAAATTTATAAAAAAAACATTGTTTATGTTATCAAATCTTGAACCTGCATGTTTTGACGACATTGTTATAAATGGACAAAAGAGATGAAAGAAAAAATGATTTTGATGGAGTTAGTGTTTTCCGATCCAGGTGAATATTAAACGTCCATGCAGGTCGTGGCATCAAACGACCTTTCAGATATAAAAAATGAATGAGTGCCACCAAAATGAAACGTGTGCAGAGTGTTTTTTAATGATATAAATGTGACCTGCATATATTTTAATCCTCTTTAATCATTTGAACGTGGCAATTATGTATTTTTCCAGTAAATTTATAATGTGATTAGGTAAATGTAAAAAAGTAAACATGTTAACAGATGCCTTCATAAATGCAAGGAAGTTATGAACAATAAATATGACGCATTGATTTTGGAGGATGACTAAGAATATGCTAGCATCTTCAATGCTTAGCCATCAGATTAGAATTTAAGATTAAAAGATCATTAATTGTGCCCATTGTCAATAGGTGTATGCCTTTCAGCGTAATAACCCAAAGTGGAGAGTTTGGAGTCCTATATCCTTTCAAGATCTAGACAGAAATTCGACAACTCTAATCGAGTTGGAGGAGGAACTTCATAAACGTAAGATTCTTTTTTCAGAAGAAGAGGACCAATTGCGATGGGGCAGACATGAAGGAGGGGAATTTACCATGAAAGAAGCTCGTCATTACATAGCAGGACATAACCAGAGGAATCATGATCCTCTTTGGACGAGACTTTGGAAAACCCCCCACTAGCCAAAGGTTAAACTCTTTATGTGGTTAGTAATACAGAGGAAAATATTAACGTGGGAGAACCTGGCCAAAAGAGGTTTGTGTGGCCCCTCTAGATGTCATTTGTGCAAAGAACAAGAGGAGTCAATCAACCATCTTTTAGACAACTACACTTACTCGAAAAGCTTATGGGACTGGATTGCTACCCTGTATCGACAAACAAATAGAGTTATATCCAGGCAACCCTGCAAAGCTGGAGGGAGAAATACACAGTAAATGAAGTTGTTAATTTATGTTGGAGTCTAACCCTGGGCTTTGTGATATGGGTTGTATGGAAGGAGAGGAACTGATGAATATTTCGCAATATAGCTCTTCCAACAGAAAATTTGATAGAGCAAGTTAAGCGACAACTTGGAGAAACAATAAGTGCAGTAAAGTTAAAATAACAAAGGAAAGACCAATAGTTCAAGAACTACGAGTTCTGAATATAGTGCAATTGAATATACATAACAAGATCTTACCTAGTCGAAAAGAGCCACAAATTCACAGGGCTACCAGAGTATGGTCACCACCTCCGACATGGTTCTTGAAATTGAACTTCGATGGTGCATCGAAGGGCAACCCAGGAGGAGCAATTAGAGATAGTGAAGGAAACATTATTAGAATATATTTCAATAATGTAGGCAATTCGACAAACAATGCAGTGGAATTTCATGCCTTGGAGCAAGGTTTGGAAATTTTGGTTAGGGAAGGAATTTTTAATATCACAGTCGAAGGGGACTCAATTCTAGTAATAAGCACAACGAAGAGACTTTAGTGTGGTACGAGAATTGACAAAGTAATGACGTATTGGCGCCTCTCCCAGATTTTGTAGAGGATACAGAGGCATTTGTTGACCCTCTTCTCTATTTATTTCAAATGGATCAGGCAGTCTGCTAATGTTATGGTCTATAGATTAGCAAACGAAGGAGCATTGAAGGAAGGGAGCGAGATTGACGTCACATGGACCCAGCTCCAAGAAGGCCAACTAAGAGATGAGTGTGAACAACTGGCAGAAAAGGACCGACGTGTCTAAGACCAAACAATTTCTAAAGCAGGAAGAGATGAGGTGGAGATCATACATGAATGGGCCCCTGATAGAAGAGAAGAGAGCCCCCAAATGACAACTTGACATGACCAGCGAGTCGAACGAGACGGGGCATGCACGACAGGTGGAAGCAATTGAAGATATGATGGAAAAACCAAGTGAAAAGAGCAATATGATTAAGTCTAGCAAAGCAAATCATAAGCGAGTAGGGAGAATCTTGTACATAAGCAAATCGGGGAAGGAAAATTTATGGTGTGAAGTTGGAATTATGTATAGGTCAAATCTGCAGGCAAGCAGAAGATGGAGAAGGGGGCTAAGCACCAAAAATGAGAGCCCTCCAACTGGTTAAGTTTCCAGGTTTTGCACCCATGTGGGTTTTTCTTGTAGTATTTTAGGATGACTCTAATCATAGCTGATAGCAAGTTTCCCTTGGACAGATGTAAGTTGTTATTAGTTTTTTTGTTAACCCTAGGATATAGTTCTGAAAAATCTCCTATGTTTAAAGATGGATAAGACTCTAAGCTAGTTGGACAGTGATATGATAAGTAGAATATGCATGATGGGGAAGAGACATATTAAGAAAGTTGTATTTTGTAGTTGGTCTGGTTTCCAATCAGGCAAACCAACTTCAAGTATGAATGTTTTTTCTGTTTTGGTGAAGTAATATAATTTCTATGCTGAATTACCAAAAAAAAGAAAATTTATTTAAAAAAATATTATTTGAAAAAAAACAATAATAATTTAAAAAAACAAATTAAATTTGTACACTTATTAACTATTTTTTAAATTAAATTAATGTTATATTTATACATTATGTTAAACCATTTAATTTTTAAAAATTAATATCATATTTGTTTTTATGATAAGATATTTTTATGCAATTTTTATATTTTGCTTATTATATTGTGGTGTGAATACATTCCAATTTTATAATTTAATATTATTTTTTTAAATGACTAATCACTTGATTTGATTTTGAATAATATATTTTTGACCAATATTATAAGCAACTTTGATATTCTATTTATTATATAATGTTAGTTGTGAATAAGTTTTAGAAATCGGTGTATGTCATGTTTGTATAGTTTGAGTGAGTCTAATTGTTAAGAACACGTGTTTCCTTTTAAAAGGTTACATGTTCAAATCCATAGTGAGTAGAGTATGTACATCTTCGTATATGTCATGTTTGTATAGTTTGAGTGGGTCTAATTGTCAAGAACACGTGTCTCATTTTAAGAGGTCACATGTTCAAATCCATAGTGAGTAGAGTATGTACATCTTCGTAGTAGACTTTAGAGAGGGTCCCTTAACACACTTTGATTATAATTATAGTGTTTTTTTACCATGGTCCCATTTTAATAATATTATAATAATTATTTAATTTGTGCAATAATTTGACTATTTAGTCTATAAAAATGTAGATATTTATTTGATTTGATTTAAAAGAATTTTTTATAATAAGTTTTCTCCCAACAATCAATAAATTTGTGTCATTATGGGTGTTGATGGTGTTGAATGGTTATAACGACAGTAAATTTAACTCATATGTGTCATTATGAATGTTGATGGTGTTCAATGGTCATGACAATAGAAAATTTAACTCATAGTAAGTTTTTATCACTACTTCATGTTTTCAATTCTATAATTTAGAGATATGTGATTGAAAGATAGCTTTCATGGATTTCTTTTCAATCGATTAGAGTGTTGTGTACATGGTTTTACATAGATATAGTTAGGATATTCTCAACTCTCTTAGTCAAAAGGATATTATTGAGTCATTTTATGCAAGGTGGATATTTTAAACTCAAACACATATATAATTGATTTTTTCATTAATAATATTTATTAATAGTTTTTTATAAAAAATGTTTTAACACTATGTCGCCTTGTCTCTCATACCTCTTTTTTCAGGACAACCACCCATACATTCCCTCCTTTGTACCAATCCAATAGATAATATTTCAATTTCACTACATACTAAAACAACTCATTATCAATGCATCGTCATTTTTCTCATTAACCCAAATTCATTACTCTTTGAAACTATATCTATTATTATTAAAAAATAATAAAAATAATAATTATAAAAATGTCAATTCTATGATCCATCCAATGTAGTGTTCTAGCATCGACAAACCAAATCCATTATAAGATTTTGTTTCTTACAACTTTTATCTACTAATTTATAATTAATTCATTTTAATATTAATCCACGCTTAATTGTATGTCAACGAAATCTTATACCCTTTCATTGTTATTATGTTTTAATATTTTTATTCATTATTTAATATATTATTATAACCATTTGTTTTTTATACATTTAATATTATTTTATTTAACATATCATTGTAACCATTCAACCTTTATTTTATTTTTTTATAATTAACCGTTTAACCTTTATTTTATTTTTTTATAATTAATTTCAAAATTTTGTAATTTAAATATATCATTTTACTTTTCTCTACATAATTTGTCACTAAATTCAACAATTATAATTTTTAAAAATTATAATTTAATACTAAATCGCATGCCTTATCCATGAACCAACTTTATGATATCACGAATCCTAGGACTAGAGTTTAAGAAAAATTGCATGCCTCGTCCCCATCATTGTTCTTTATACGCATGGTTTACTTTATGTTAAAATATATTTTATGTATCATGGATGTATAATATTATTTCAAGCTTAAATGATAAATAATTTTTATAATATGATTTTGCTTTTTTTTTTTTTAACTTTTAAATTTATTTAAAGTATAAAGTGAATTTAATAATTTATTATTTGAGGGTCGAGTTTTATTGAAGTGCGAGAGAGCTTTGCTAGGGTTTTAATGAGGTAATCGATTTAGGGTTTGTTGTAATCACAATTCTCCTTCCCATTAAATCGACAACACTATCATTCGATTAGGCCTCGACGAATTCATGGAGAGTGTCATAGGGCGGTGTGAACCCTTTCATATAGAAATATTGTCATGAATGGTCGATCCGGTGGATAAAAATTGTCATCAGATCAACCACCAGGGTTATCGGGGAACTCGGTTCATGCAAAATCCAGCAAGGGAAAGGCGAATGATTAGACCTAAAGCCTCCTATCCAAAGGTGGCTTGAATCTGGGAGCCAAGCAAATGTCTTCCACAGACCCTTAAGGCGTCGAGATATGTGGTTAAGATGCCTCGAATAAACGCTCATACACAGTGTATGAGGGATCATGCACTCATTGAAAAGTTTTTGGCTTATGGCCTTAAAAAAGAGACCTGGTTCGCTGGATCCAAACCTGGTGGAAACCGAAGGGTCACTTTGACCTCCAACTAGACTCAAAGGGTTTCTTTACGACAATCTTCCACAACCTAGAAGATGGAGATCGCGTCTTCGAGAATGGGCCATATTTCTTCAACTCAACTGGCTTGTACTTGTGGTTCTTGAAAGAGCGCTTCAGCCCCGAAACATAAGACTTTACCCAACCCCTTGTATGGATCTGCTTATACTCTTTGCCCCGAGAATTTTGGTTGCCATAAATCTTGGAGGGCATAGGGAATACAATGGGTATTTATGTAAAAACCGTTGAGGGCACTAAGCAGGGGTGCTATACCTCTTATGCATGAATCTATGTCTATATGAACACAGCCAAGCCTCTTCTAGACTCCATTTGCCTTGAGCATGAAAATAGTGACTGGACCAAGACAATTGACTACAAGCACATTCCATTTCATTGTCGAAAATGCTATGAGCACAAACATCTCTTCCGAGATTTCCCTCTCAACACTCCTCCAAAGCTAGATCTGGAACCTCGGGAAAAGAGTAAGGATGGATTTACTCAAGTTCAAGGTAGGTGTAAGCAGGGACCGAGAAAACAAGCTTCTCAACAGGTAAAAAATCTCTACACAACTAACTCTTTTGAAATCCTAAGTTATACCCAGGAAGACCAATAAATGGTGGAAAAGTCCCAAATCCATCAAGGGAGTGTTAAGTTATGAGCTTGATTTCTTATGCGGATTAATTCTTTTATTTTCTTCAACACTTTGATTCCAGCTTAATACACTTCAACAATACCAAATCATAATCGAATAGCAATAACTATGTAGATGAGTAAGTATGCACATCAACAACACATATACCTTGGGGAAACCCTGTACAGGGAGAAAAACCCCAGCAAACGATATTCCTTTATTGCATTAATAATGTAAGATCACTTACAAATATCCACCATGAATGTTCCGCTCTTAAAGAGCTTGCCAAGATGACTTTGACCTAACAAAGACCAAAGAGACCTTGTTGAAATACACCTCTAATATGCTACCTCTATTGTTGATATACAACACTGATATGTTGTTGATATATGCCTTTGATATGCAACCTCTATTGTTGATATGTTGCTTTGGTATGTTTCCTCTTTATCACTAATATGCTCCTCTATTGCTTCTCCCTTAACCTACATATCAAAACTGTGTTGAAGAGAGGGGTCGACCTCTGCTTATATAGGTTGAAGAGGAGAAGAGGAGAGACTCAAAATAGCAACCTATTTGCATGAGTTAATCATAACTCATCTTCATACTTTAGTTCGAACTTAGAACTAGACTTGAGAATGGTATGCTTTAGTTTGGAAATAGAACTAGACTTGAGACCTCAGTTACAACTCAACATTACACTTTAGTTCAAAAATAGAACTAGACTTGAGATTGGTATGCTTTAGTTCGAAAATAGAACTAGACTTGAGACTGGTATACTTTAGTTCTAAAATAGAACTAGACTTGAGACTTCAGTTACAACTCGACTCTTTACAAGGCAATTCAAAATTATCTTTATGGCGGATAATGTTACACGTGCCGGAGAATCCACAGTAGGTATCATTTTGTCATCGACGTTTCGAATCCGGATCGGGATTCATCATCAGGACTAATCGTCAATTAGAGAGCTCGCTGATCTTAGTCATTAATAGTGTATATGCAGGACAGTAAATAGGATAACTAGGTCGGCTAAATGTAACCCTAAATCGGAGCTTAATTAAATCCCAAAATTAATTATTAATAAATTAAACGTGACTTCTAATACTGAATAATATAAATAATTAAAGTTTTTAATAGATATAAATA
>JASDQU010028076.1:13903-25525 GCA_032191745.1 Picea mariana | reverse complement strand
AAAAGATATATATATATATATATATATATATATATATATATATATATATATATATAGTTTGGTATTTTTTTAATATTTTGTTTAATAGGAATTTATTTCATGGTTGTTTTTAAAAAATTATTTATAATATTATCTTGGGTCAATTTATACCATCACATAAGCCTTAGATACATGCATTAGACATCTCCTTCATATTTAGATGTAAAATGCACTTAGTGTTTTTTGTTGCAATTTTATATGATCAATGTATGTCATATGCCACATTAGCTTTAGGTACAAATGTTACACATCTCCTTCACACTATATTTGGTTGTACCACTGTAGTGTGAACATGCCACAAATTGGGTTTTTTTTGGCTAATCAAAATAACAGAAAGGAAAATCAGCCTTTTTTTCTTGAAATTCGACAATAATCATTTTGGATTTGATAGAATTTAAGATATCAATCAGTAACTCCTCGAATGGTGTGACACCTAGGAGCTCGAGTGCTCTCCATGCACATGCTTAAGATGACAACCTTCATACCAAGATGATGTGGGGTTTCTTTGCACCTAGTGGGAAGTGAGAACACCAGTTGGTGGGACAATGAGGGTATAGGCGGGAGGTTTATGCTGCGTCTGAAGGAGTCTAATTTTGGTTGTGTGGGATTGGATGAGACCCCATACTATCATGGCGATGGAAGGGGACTTGAGTGCCTTTTGTCAAGAAGAGGAAATTTGGTTTGATAAAAGGATAGTCTAGTTCCATTTGGGATTGGTTAGATGCAAAGGTTGGTTGCTTTGGCTCAAGTGGGCCTCTCATTTGATGACTATCCCTCTTGATTCCAGGGGGGTGTTTGATGAGAAATCAAAGGGTGGTGTCTACTCATTTATGGCTCTCGTCCTAGCATTTGGTTCACCAAGGATGTTGGTTGGGTTCCTGGGGTGCTCAACGAACCCGTTGACAGTGGTTCTAGGTTTATTTTCCTTTGGTTGGGAGGCTTAGTGGGTCTGCCTATGTCTGATTAAAGAAGGTGGTGGGTAGTTCAATTTACTTAGAGGTCTCATGAGTAGCCTATTCCTCGGGGTGTGGGCAAGATTTTCCCTCCTAGTGGGGCCCATGTCATGGTTCGAACAACCTGTTAGGATGTTGGGGGTATGGTGTTGTGGGATCTCCTTCTTTGGTTCTTGGAGAGTGTGGGAGATATGGAGTGGGGTGTTAACATGGAGGGCCATGGGCCTAGCTCAAGGAAATGAAATGGGTGTGATGTAAGACACCTGCATATACCAAAAAGGAAGCCTTAGACCCGATTGCAACCAAATTCGAAAGGGCCACCCTATGGGATGAGAAGACTCACCATATGCAATGCTCCGCTACGGTGAAAGAGGAAATGAGAGTCTTGGAAGAGGCAGTCTGGAAGGAAAGGAAATTGACAAAGAATAAGAAAATTGAGAGGGATTTTGAGGGTTGGTTCTTTGATCCAGAATCGGATCCAGGAGTCTAACAGGGCTAAAAAAGGCTTAAAAATGAAAGTGCTCAGAATTTGATGAAACCAACGCCATTGTGTCTGTCTCGTTCTCCCAATTCTGGCCATATATTTACTTTGTCAAACGGATGCCGTATGTGAAAGATATCACATTCTGACCGTTTTCCCAAATAGGCAAAAAGTCAGGTCCAGTCAAATGATGACATCAGCATGACATCAGCAGTGCTAACGTGGCACTCTTTGGCTGGTGATGACTGGACAGGTTTGCTGACAGGGCAGACATGTGGCAGGCAACTGGACCAGTCAATGGTTGATAAGTGGCATTAGTTCGTCGAATGGGGAGGTGCCACGTGGCACCTAGTCATCAGTCGAAGTGGCAGGTTTCAAAAGTTTTGGAGCTCATGGGATTCGAACCCATAACCTCTTGGTAAGCGCCAAGCCTTCACAATGGTCGGATTACCAATGCACCACAATACCTCTTCTGTGTCGTAAGCCACTTTAATATATATAAAGTGGCAAATTGTAATATGGCGCGGAAAAGGGGGGCAGGGGCTTACCCGTGGTCTATTTATCCCATATGACCAGCCACCCAAAGGGGGCGTGGGCGCATAGCGTGGAGGTGATAAGGAATGGTCACGTGGGACACACACAAATCCAAGAGCCAGCACATTTAAATGGCCAACGCTTGGCCAAATATAGCACATATGACCCTGTTTTAAGGGCGTGCGCTCATCCCTAGGGGGCTACACTGCATATTTTTATACAAAAGTGGGTTTTTACCCAATGTTTAGTGGATTTTATTGATTTTTATGCCTGTTAATGCAGGATTTGGCCCATTTTTGGGAGATATTGAGCTCTTTTTGAGCCCAGATTTTGGGAGGAAGTTGGGGAATGATAACCAACTTCAGATCTATAAAAACCAGGTCTATTTGAGGCCATGGAGGATAGTCAGAGCAGATTTATGTTGAAAGGAAGCCAAGCCAAAGCCATTTTTATGCAGGGAAGCTGTTGAGGAGCAGACGCTTGCAGACCATTTCTGGGAGCTCCGGTCATCCGTTTTGCATGTCGTTTCTTCTGTTGGGTTCTAGAGATATGGAAGAACATGACCAGATCAATCTTGTAGCCAAATGGCACTGCTGCGATGTATTTTTTGAGCTTTGAACATAAATAAAGAAGCCTTCCCCACTGAGACAAAGGCCCGGAGACGTAGGCAATTTTGTGTCGAACTCCGTTATCACTTCTCTTGTTATGGTTTGTTGTTTATTACTTCATTTCAGATCTGCATATATGTATATGGCTGTCATAATTCCTCTTATTTCCTCATTCTTTCATTAAGCTTCTCAAATGGCTAATTAACACATGCAATTAAAAACTCAACCACAGTCATTAAAAGATCTTTCCAGATCATTCTCTAACTTCAGTTTTTCCAAGGACAGAAACACCAAGGTATTTGAAACAACCAAGACTTATTGGCTCACAAATGCCCTCATTGCTCAGGTGTTGGAGAAACAAGGAGCCAAATATGAAGAGTTGTTGGATAGGTTCATGCTTTTTGAAGCCAATTTTGAAGTGGTTTGTAGGATGGTATTTGGCATTCAAATTGAAGTTGATGGAAAGCAAAATGAAGGCAAGGATAGAGATAAGAGTTACCATGGCACTTTTATCAATCCAGTCATATTGGAAGAAGATGAGGAACCATTATGCATCAAGGTTACCAAAGATTTACAAATTTCCAGGCGAGCAAGCTCCTCAGACCTCAACTGATAAGTTCCTTAGTATGGTTTATTGTTTTAGGAGTGGCTTCATTGTGTCTTGCCTTGTAGCTATGTGTTTTGGTGATTCTTTGCTATTGTTTTGTCTGAATTCTGGTTATGTTTCTAAGTTTTTGAAGGTCATGAAATTTTGGCAGATGTATAATTCTAAAGACATGCAAACTTTGATATCAATGTGGCCTAGTTTCCTATTTTTGGTAGGCCACAAAAAGCAATGATTGTAATACTTTTTTGTCTATTACTAATGTGAATAGAACTTTATCACAAAAATAAAAACGATATCGAATAGTAACATTGAAAAATCAGGTTATAGGAGGAGTATTTGAGGATGTTGAATCCATTTATGCATTAGAACAACGATTTCAACAATCCAAAATTGCAATTCYGAYAAAGATTTTTGGCYAGATTCTGGTGATGAAAAATGGAAAATGTTAAAATCATAAAATGGGTTTCCTTCTTCAAGTTGTATAATGCACCTCACTTATATCTATGTGCAATGATGAAATGTAAAAATTCTTCAAATGCCTTTTTAATATCACACAAATTAAAGTGAATTCCAGTTGTTGTAATCTCGACATTTCTTCAACCATCATGCAATGTTAAAGCATTGCATTATATAACCTTATCTATGAATGTTGTGGACGACTTTGAGTCCACATAATCTAGTGTATTATTTAATACGCAAAGATGCAGGGAGGATTTTATTTCAATCTTGCTCACATTAATAAGTTTTGATTGAATAATTTAATTATGGAAATGCTTAAATAATTTAATTTTTTATTATATTTCATCTCACTAAGATCCATTGGATTATGGATTTTTTCTAGATATTATATCAATATTAAAAGTGTTGGTTATCATTTGAGTCTAAAATGGTAACACTTAGTGATAAAATTTGAAGAGTAAGTCTTAATTTCAATTTGAATGGTAGATATCCATCCAACTATACAAAAGTAGTTCAACTTTAATTGCAAATAGTAAAATAAATATACTCTTCATCAAAAATGTTAAATAAAATATTTCCCTCCTAATTTTTTAAAATATTAATAATTAACCAACCATTAAATAAATAAATTACAAGTTCTATAAAAACTAATAATAATCCTATTTTGTAATTTCAATTGTAATGTTCAAATTACATAAAAATAAACAATTTTCCATAAAAATGCATGCACTTCCTTTGAGAAATTGTAAAGGGGGAAGAGAGTTATAAGGAAACACTACGACATTTTCCCATGCGCTATGTAATAGGTCATCATTACAAGGGTGGGTTATATCATCTCCCCATACTCCACCATTGGCATTCACCTATATAGAGATGACTCCTCGCTATATGGTCAAGGAGCAAACCAACGCTATACGGTGAACTTTTCTAGTGAAGAGACTGTTCAACCAGTACTCTATGAGAAAATCCACAGTTCACATGTTTATAATAGTCCTCTCCATAGCCTTGAGCAATATATAAATAAGGAAAAACAATGTCGATAGTTCATAAATTAGGAGGTTGAAAAGCTCATTCATTTCCATTCATATTGCTCGTACGTTGTTACTATATTTTAGGCACAATTACGAACTATAATTAATACTTTCCTACTATCACCTACTTAATTGATAGAGTTTTTAGTCCTTGGATTGCACTCTACCCGATAAACCAAACAGAGTTGCCTTTGTATGGTTTTCGCTGCAACATCCAAAGTAGGCAGGATCATATCACTCCCTTCTGATACTTTTGTGTCCTTCCACTTAGGTGTCAAACGAATCAAAATTGGATCCCCGCATTGATTAATTAATACTTGAACGATTATTAATTAGGAGTGATGTGTTAGTTATAGGTTAAGGATCACAACACTCGCCCAATCCTCTTCTAACCTCCAGACATCATGGGGCCCAAATACATCCAATTGTAATGTCAAAAAGACAGAATTACCCAAATGTGTTGCTCTTCGAACTAGGAAAGTCCACAAGCCTATTGATCGAACCTATGACAAACCAATTCAATACATAGAGAAAATCGTGTTATGTGATCATAGAACCAATGACACCTTTAGATCTGGTATGAGAATTCTAGGATGAGAATGAATCCTATCTCATATATCACTCAAGGCAACCTCTAATATTTTTTAATATAATTGAAACATTTTATATTAAATAAAAGGGGGTTGTTGATAACAATATGGAGCAAGAAATTAACCAAGAAAATAAAATAACTAACAAAATAAGTAGACAAAGAAGACGGGTGGAAAAGGCACTAAGCCAAGTCAAATAGTATGTACATCAATGGTACATTAATAATTCAACTCAATGTAATGACCCCACAACCGTATCATAAGTAACCAGTTGTTAAGGTCTAGTTAGCAATTAAGATTATTTCTAACAAACCCCCTTTAATATTAAGTTTGTAAAATGTATCAGCTCAACAATAAAAAATAGTGCAAAAGTTGATAACATAAATAACCAAGAAAGTAAACCAACAAAATAAGTAGACAAAGAAGACGGGTGGAAAAGGCACCAAGCCAAGTCAAATAATATGTACATCAATGGTACATTAATAATACAACCCAATGTAACGACCCCACAACTGTATCATAATTAACCAGTTGTTAAGGTCTAGTTAGGACTTAGGATTATTTCTAACAAACCCCCCTTTAATCTTAAGTCCGTACAAATGTATCTGTTTGGAAATAAAAAATAGTGCAAAATCTTAATAAGATATCCAAGTCTTCAATCTGTAACTCATGGTCTGAAATCTCATGAGTGTCTATGAAGATTTGTCTAAAAAATTGCCAAAAGTGGATGTTGAAATCAAGTCTAGAAAACTCACTATGTAACAAATGAGCTAGACAACCTGTAGGTGTTCACTAAAGTGAACCCAAAATCGATGAGAGCAAACCCTAATGAGAAGTGAATTGGATACATGTCCAACACATCCCAAATCCTGAAAATTCCTAACAAACTTGAATGTGCCAAGCACAAATGCGGAAGAAACTGATGTCCTCTGCTAGATCTGAAGATCATCCCTGTAAAGTCCGAAGACTATGAAGATCTCACATATTGACACATAAAAAATTGCCAAAAAATCTTGCTAACAAGAAAAAGTGTTGAACAACATCCAAAGCCTGTATATGAAAATCTTGTAGCCAAAAAAAAAATCATGTATCCATAAAAATCATGTGTGTAGTAAACCAAGTGAACTGCTAGTACTCTCGCAAATCCAAACTGTCAATCAAAAATGTTGAACCGTCATCAAGGTGTTGAACTGTCGAACCACCATCAAAGTCACAAAGTGACTGAAATCCATCGAATGTCAAAATGTGGCAAGTCATCCATCCAATATCCATCAAAAATCACAAATCCATCATAAACTACCAAGTGTTAAATTGTCTCGGCGAAAATCATGTGAGGGTCAAATTGACCAATCAAATCCATCATCAAATCCATCATCCAATCAAGAAACAAACAACATATCCTAAAACAATCCTCGATCATCCATCATCCTGAAATCATAAACTCATCTGCAATCATGAATCTTGAATCCATAAGCAATCATAAACTACAATCCTCTAAGTTAGACTTTGAAACTTGAAGTTTGACATATCAATATTCCCCCCCCTGTCGAATGAAAAGTGAGAAGTCTAGATAATGAGATATATCCTCGTTGAAAGTGTAAAAGGGTAATCAAACAGTCTTTGAGCGGACTCTTAAGACTTGATCTTCAACTAATAAGACTACATCAAGCGAGCCCCGATCATGCCCTATATCATCCAATCCTAAAAAACATTCATGTCCATCAACTGTAGAAATATTTCCAATCAAGTATGGTTGTACCTGTGTATAAACTCATTGATAAGATCGTTCCAATAACTTAGCTTCCAAACTCCAATGCCAAGTCCCTAACTATTCAAAAGTTACATGTTTCCTCTCAATATTTATTCGCTTCCAACATCTTTTTGAGACATGGTTTTTCTTCTCACAAAAAACACATGGGTGGATATCAAAACATTTTAACTCAATATGGCCAACTTGGTGACAATGTCGACACAGTACACATTCTTTGTTCAACTGAGCATCATCAACCAACAAATCCTCAATACCTGTATTATCATCAATATCCTCAACAATAGTATCATTATCAAAATCTGTATCAACATCCTAATCAACATCATGTACATGTTCCTTATCAAATTCTTCCTTCCTTTTAGTATTAACCAAAAAACGATCGCTAATAAAATTTATTGGTTTACAATAATTAGGAATATGAAAAAGGTTAGCATGATCCTTTTCATATCCTAAACCATATTTGTTTCATTTAAATTGTAATTCTTCCCATGGTCTAACAAATTTATCTATATTGTCAACCTGATCCTCATGATGAACCTTCAATTTATCCACTTTGTTTTAAGTGTCATCAATCAAGGCTACACTAACCTCATAAAAAGAAAAAGAATGAAACTCACAATCAACAAGCACAAGTTTGTTTTCTTGTTCCTTAAGTTTGTTTCCTTGTTTCTTGGTGTCATCATTAAATGACATCAACTGCCCAGTCAAAAACTTTGTTTTTGTTTGAAGTAGATGTACCTTTTTGTGCAATATGATAAAACAAGTAAGAACATTAGTGAGTGTTCCTTTTTGCATAGGAATTGTAGAATCTGGAGTCTTGCTAATCAATGTGTGTAACATATTAAACATTTTATCGATTACTGTGATTTTGAAGTGCTTCAAATATGCCTAATGTGCAAAATATAAGGCCTCCTTTTGAACCCCCTTAGGTAACCTTATGGATTATGAAAAGACTTCAAAGTTATGTGCTGATTTGTTTTCAAGTGCAAATAATGTAAATTAATCCACACACAAAAAGATCCTCAGACCCCCTTATTCAATTTCAAGTGGGTCACAAAAAAAATGTGTTGGACTCCTTATAACTTCCAAAAACTCCCCTTATAACCTCCAAAAAACTCATTATAACGCCAAGAATAAAATCATCTTATAACATCAAATGCTCCTTATAACACCGAAAATATGTAATAATCAATGAAAAACTAGCAAGATTGTTTGTGTAATGGGCACCTTATATCACCTTAATGAACACCTTATATCATCTTAATTGTAATTGTGAGCGCCTTATAACACCTTAATGATTTAATAAGTATGTTGCATCATGAAGTAGATTTTCATAGTAGACACCACACACCATACACCAAGTAAGGAAATCTATTGGGGATTGGCTTTAACCCACAAATAGTCTCGTCAAGAAGTGTTTGATTGAGCTTTAATGTGCTCTAATCAACACTTAATAATCCTTACAATTTTACAAAATATGTGATGTCTTCTCCTTACAATTTAACAAAATGATTTGATATCCAACTAATTAAAATTTTCCTTCATCATTTTTAACTATAAACTCTCAATGCATATTTTTATATAATATTTCTATAATACTTCTTTAGAGTTTTCCATACTTCATACTTCATAATTTTAATTTTTTTAATTGTAAACACCCATTTTTTGTAGGGTTTTACCTTCCATGAATTTGCACGACATGGATTGAGAGCCTCTTTAGAAATGAATGGTCTTAGCACTTGGATGCTCCAAATGAAGGATCGGTCCTTTTAATTCATTCAAACAACAATTTGTTTCAATGCTTCAATCAGCTCCATGCTCATCGCACCATAGATCGTAATGTTTCTGCAAACGTTTGGAGGGTGCACCAATGCCAAAACTAATAGGTCATAGGATTTTCTTGTTGGTGGCTTCCACCTTAGGTTTTGTCCAAGCCTAACTTCTTCGCCTTGAATCCATGTTTTCTCTTCAAAGCTTTGAAAGCTTGTTCCAACGTTTTTTCTAGTATTTTTTTTCGTAGAATTCACTTCATTCTTTCAAATTAAAACAAGTTGCTTCAAACAAATGCATATCAAATTTATACCAAAAAAATATAGAGCCCGTGGTATGGAGAGAAGGTAAACAACACTTAGGGTTTGCACGTATTGCTTAGGAAGAGGCAAACTGTGAGTAGGATAATAGAGGTCTTGAGCAAACTTCCTTCTATTTATAGCAGGTCAATTTCTTTACATTGAATTCACTTCGGATTCTCCATAGATCGAGGGATGCTTCACATGTTTCAAACTTTGAACTTTCTTTGCAGAGGGAAACTAATGAATTTTGCACACTTCACTAATATTCTCCAATGATCGGACCATTAATCTTCTCCAATGATCTTATTCGGTAGAAGAAATGATCTTCAGTTCTATGTCTCATTTGGATTTGAACTGTCAGGCACCTTCCTTTGTTCATTTGTAGACAAACCAAGAGCTAAGCAATTCAAAATTGTCCTTTCTTCTGTCAGAAGAATATGGATTTATATTCTTCTTTCAAGATTATATTAGGTTCAACTTCAACAGCTCGCTAATTTATTTTAAGAGAGATGGAGTTTAATTTTACTGTCATGACTGCATATATTGATGAGAGAGCTATTGGGAGAGAGAAGCCCGAAGATCTAGTAATGGATTTGGTTGAAGCAAAGGCAGAGGTTGTTGATTTTTCAATAAGGTAGGTTAAGCATGTAGTTCATTTCAATTTGCATTTGTCTTAACCATAAACAAGAATGTTGCAACAACCAAGATCACAAGAAGAAACACAATGCACAACAACACAAGAAGTATCCTGGGAAGCCCTTCTCAACAAGGGAAGAAAACCCAACCAAATCATTTGCTATATTCTTCAAGAGAAAGACCTTCACCACCAAGAAAGACCTAGAACACAAGAGGGTGCTCAAACCCTAGAAGACTAGCGCCCAAGAGAGGTGCACACTTTTCCAGAGTAAATGTACTTGCTGAAATTTCCAAACTCACATTAAGGATATGATTCCACAATGGGGAATCTTCCTTTACTTATATTAGACTTTTCTTATCAACACAAGTGTCTATTGTCTCAATAGGGCCGACCTCTCTAAGTCACAATATAATAATAATAATTATTATTATTATTATTATGATTAATATTAACTAGATTAATTATCTTTTACATTTATTATTAATCACATTAAGGTGGGGTCGACCTGTACTCTTTACATAACAATTATGGTTACAAGCAGGTCTGACTCTTGAACAATATATAGCAAAGGATCTGATACACCCACTAGTGCGCATCCACTAGGGGCACATCCATAGGGATGTCACATCTCTGGCTCACTGCATTACACAGAAGAACCAGATCTTCACACGTTCACCTATGCTCGTCCATATGCACGTCCACTCCACAGATATTCTTTCCCACTACCGCACACAAGAGAATCATCTAGAGTTTTCTCGTCAACACTGTTGCTCAGAGCAGACTAATACATCATCTTCATTTCTATTCACATGATGACTCACCCAACACTTTGGGATTTCACACTTTCACCTTGTGCTCAGCCATAGACATGTCTAACTCAACAGATCACCTTTCCCACTGGATAATCATATGGATTTCTTCTCAATTCTCTGAATGGAGGAGGTAATCTCTACGTTCCTAGATCTGTCTCAGGCAGGAACCATGTATCCTTCTTAGGGGATTTCTCCCAAGTTTGTAAGCTAAGAGAAAGACTGACATAGCTGCAATGGTCCACATCTCATAATTTTGTAAGCTAGAGATTGTCTCACATAGTTGCATTCATCAACAGAGGCTATTATATGAAAGATTGCAAATCTCAAAGACGGTGAAATAATCTCAGAGCCATTACTTTTGATAACTGTGGATCAAGTGGTTGTCCATGAAGGAATTATTAGGGAGAAGCCATCCAGTGAGAAGGAGGCACGTCTATTCATAAAAGGTTATTCAAGATACAAGAGATTTCTTGCAAACTAAACATAAACCCCCAAATTCAATCTCTAGATACAATTTCACTCCCTTCTCACGTGTCAAAAAAAACTAATGGGATGTGTTATCCCTGATTTCTAGGGATAACTAGGAGATCATGTCTCGAGGCCCACAGGTCCTAGACATGGAGTACCGAGAGAAAGATTGACCTGAGCATGGCCCTGGAGGGCCCATCTTTCTTCTCTTTCATCAGACTTGTCCTGTCAGCAGCAACAACATCCATCACCTTTGGCTTGGACTTGTATCAGAGAAGACTCTTGCTCCATGAGGTAATTGGTCCAGGTATCATGGTGTGTGTCATATTTGATCATTATAACCTTCAGATATATGCATCAAATTCCTTTTATTTTCTGACAACTGCTTTGATCTTACATTAACCCGGTTGACCAGGGTTGGGGGGATTAATAGGGTACCCTAGCAAGCTTGTACCCATAGGTTTTGGTTTTCCACCAGGGGGAATTTTGAAGGGCCATCGTCCGCTCCCATCATATCATCACTCTTACATCTTATCTCCCACTCATCTGCCCCATTCCCT
>JASDQU010028075.1:0-29272 GCA_032191745.1 Picea mariana | reverse complement strand
AATTATTTTACCTTAAAAATCGCCAAAATTTTATAAAAACTATATAAAATAATTAGAAATTTGAATATTTTTACAAAAATATCGCCAAACATTTATAGTTGACATATGAAGGATTAGTAAGATTCGCCAAGGTTTCTACATTTTAAAATAAATTTCCATCCTTAAAATCATCCCTGCCTAACATCCCCCCTTAAGAACAACTTGGGATAGGATTGAAGGATTTACAAAGATGAAACAATAGGATAAGGTAGGAGGCATTAGAACCTATCCCCCCTAAATGAAAATTTCCTAAACTCCTAACATAGACCAAAGTTTGGAAAACTTCTCTTTTGTAAGAGACTTTGTGAAAATGTTTGCAACTTGATCTTCTATAGGGAAAAACAACACTTCAATAACTTGATCATGAATGAGCTTTTTGATGAAGTGCATGTGCAGTTCGATGTGTTTTCTACATTGATGTTGAACTGGGTATTTGGAGAGCTTGATGGCACTTTGATTGTCGCACCAAAGGCTATTCGGATGATGATGTTGGAATCCAAACTCTGAAAGGATCTGTTGAAGCCACAAGGCTTCCTGACTTGCATTAACCATTGCTCGGTACTCTTCTTCTACAAAAGAAACATAAATAGCCTATTGTTTCTTACATGCCTAAGCGAAAGGTCCTGAACCAAGGCTGAAAACATAACCTCCAGTAGAATTTTGATCAACAGGGTTTTCGGCCCAATATGAATCAGTGAAACCAACCAATAAAGGAGTCCCCCCTAAACTATAATGTATATCGAACTTAATTGTACCCTAGACATAACGAAGTATTCTTTTAGTTTCTTTCCAATGGATTTCATGGGGTGTTTATGTATACCAGGCAACAAGACCAACAAAAAAGGAAAGATCAAGATGGGTATGAGACAAGTATAAGAGGCTACCAACTAACTGATGGTATAAAGTGGCATCAACTTCAGGAGAAGTACAAGTGGAAACAAGGTTGACTCCAAACTGGAAGAGAGAAGGGGTTGGTTTACAATATTCCGTGTGAAAACAACGAAGAAGGTCACAAGCATACTTTGACTGGGAAATAAAAATTTATTCCTTAGTTTGCAAAACTTTGAGGCCAAGGAAATAGTGCAAAAACCCTAAGTCTTTCATTTCAAATTTCTTCTTAAGGTTGGTTTTCACATGGTTTAAAAGTTTTGGGTCACTACCAGTGAGGATAAGGTCATCAACATAAAGAACAAGGATTATGAGATGGATTCCTACTTTCTTGGTATATACATTAGGATTAGATTAGGATCTAGAAAAGCCAATGTCAATAAGAAAGTTGACCATTTTGGCATACCAAGCTTGAGGAGCTTGCATAAGAACATAAAGAGATTTGTTAAGGAGAAAAGCAAGGATAGAGTCATTTTGGACATAGCCAGGAGGTTGTTCCATGTAGATTTCTTCTTGCAAAACCCCATGCAAGAAGATGGATTTAACATCCATATGATGGACCTCCCATTTATATGAGGTAGCAAGGGCGAGAACAAGGTGGATGGAATTCATTTTTTTTACAAGGGAAAAGGTTTCATTATAGTCAATTCCTTCAACTTGATAAAATCTTTTGGAAACTAACCAAGCCTTGTGTCTTTCAACACTTCCATCTGATGCATACTTAGTTCTGTAGACCCATTTACATCTGACAAGTTTTCTTCCTTTCAGAAGAGGTACAAGATCCCAAGTATCATTTTCCATTAAAGAATGATACTATTCATTCATTGTTGTATCCCAATCTGGATGACCTGAAGCTTCTGCAAATGTCTCTGGATCACGAATCTTTGAAACTTGAGCCAAAAGAGAAGAGGCTCATTGGAAATGTGAACATGTCCAATGTTGATCTAGAGGATCACCATCAAGAACACCAACTACTTCTTGTGTTGAACGGAACCATCTAGGAAGCGGTGGTGTTGGTGCATGTTCAGGTTCAATGGACTCATTCGAAGGAAGGTGAGAAGGTAGAGGTGGATTTTCATCCTCACTTTCATCATCTCAAGAATAATAATAAACCAAAATAGGAGCAGTAGATGACACAAACACCAAAGATGAATCGTAGGCCGAAGAAGGAACAAACATCGAATTAGGATCACAGGCCAAGATATTTCATCAAATTTAACATCTCTTCTAATAATTATTTCATTACAATGTGGTTGAAGAAGTTTGTAACCTTTGACATCTTCAGAATTACCAAGAAATATACACCTCTCACTTTTAGGCTACAATGCTTTCCTTTTCTTATCAGGAATGTGAGCCCATGCTATACTGCCAAATACACAAAAGTGACTTACATCTATCTTAAGTTTATTCCATGCTTCTTATAGTGTTATATTTTTAAGAGCCTTTGTGGGAGTGCGATTTGCTATGTAATTTGCACAGTTAATGGCTTTTGTCTAATAATTTAGACTTAATCCCTTAGATTGGATCTTACAATTAGCCATTTATTTTAAAGTGTGGTTCTTTCTCTCAGCAACACCATTTTTTTGTGGTGTATATGGAACAATGTGGTGCATTTGGATTCCTTGTGCAATGCAGTAACTTGTAAAATTATTGTTCACATATTCGCCTCCATTATGTGTTCTTAACCTTTGAAGTTGATGTCCATATTTCTTTTCTACAAGGGCCTTGTAGGCCAAAAACTTGTCAAAAAATTCACTCTTAATTTTTAAGAAGTAAACCCAAGTCCATCTGGAAAATTCATCAATGAAAGTTAAGAAATACTTGCACCCAAAAAAAGAAGGAGAATAAAGTGGACCATACAAGTCACTGTGAACAAGATGCAAAGGGGTCGAGGTTTTCCAAGAGGCACATTTGTCAAAATTGTCCTGATGATGTTTTTCGAGAACAAAACCAGCACAAACAAATCTCTGCATGAAACTAGAGGAAGAACAGTCACCATCAGTTGATTACATAGTTGTTGCAATGAGTGATAGTTTAGATTACCAAACCGTTCATGCCAAATTTTTCTCAAGTCATCATTGTAAGAAACAAAAAATGATGGAAAATATTATGACCCAAAGTTTTAAAACTTGTACAACTTGGTAATATCATCAACAATTCCAGTTGCAAGAACATGTTGAGGATATTTTAGATCCATACTATTTTTCTCACTTTATCTTTTGAAATTGACGTATGAACAATGTTTTCATTTTTTCCCATGTTATATCTAGGCATGATAAAAAAATGTGTCATCCACCATTGGAAAGGTATTGTATTGAGTGTGTTAGGGAATTATTGTACTTTTTCTTTGTCTTGTGAGAAATTCATCTTCTTTTCAAATTTCTTTATGTGCATAGTCAAATTTTCATCATCTTTTTAATTATTCATTGGTTTTATGACTTCAAATTTAGGATGTCTCTCGTGTATCCTACATATACTTCATGATTTTCTTGATCCCATGCATTCATTACATTAATGGATTCTTCTCTTGATGAGAATTCCATATGTAGTATGCCATATTCATCAACATTTTTCCCTACCTCTCTTGTCATCATGTATAGGTTTTCCAAGTTGGGATGTGGCCCCAATGGTTGATCTCTATCTGCAACATCTATTTTTTCTTCTATCACTTTCTTTGTCTTATCTAATGGTAATATAACCTTTCTTTTGATTTTTCACAATATGAGACATTCTTTATTGGAGGATATTGTCCCTCCCATGGCATAGATCCATGGTATCCCAAATAATACTTTATAGGCTTCCTATGGAAGTTTCAATAATTCAAATGTCACCCATATTTTGATGCCATAAGTATTAGTTTCCTTGTTGTCATCCTTCCCAAGGGTATGAAGCTAACATGGTTTCCACCCTAATAACTATCTTACTCTGTTTCAATTGTGGTTTCCCCGGCTCTTCTTAAAATTTTGAGGAGATGATGTTGATCTCTGCTACATGGTCTACTATTGCATCCTTTATTTGTTTGTCCATTACTTTTTCATATATTTGTAATTTTTTTATGAAAAATAGAGCTAATTTTGTATAGTTGGGCTACCTAGGGGTCATTTTCCTAGGCTTCATCAGTGTTTAGTAGGTATTAAAAAAAATCCTTGATTTTCCTCGAGTGTTGTTTTTTCATGGTCAACTGCTTCAATTTCTTAATTAGATCATCGATTTAACTATCTATGTTGTCTTTTGGTGATTTTTCATTCTCCTTTCCTTTATAATACATTATTACTTCCTCGTAGATTTTCTTTTGAAGTTTGAAATCCATGTTATCTTTCAGATCAGATTGTGACTTGCAATATCCTTCTAGTCTCTCCATGGTTGCAAATCAAGTCTCGTTTTATTTCAGTTGTTGTTTGATCCATATAATCTTACAATTTTTTTCTTGTAGTTCCTTCAACAATATTAGGAATTGTTTAGTTTCGTGATTCCTTGGTTCACAATTTGAGCATATTATAACTCCTGAAATATTAAAAATTTAATTGTTTGTTGTGTGTCCCCAAGTGCCACATGCATAACATTTGCATTATAATTCCCCCCCTAGTAATATCTATCCATTAGGGTGAGTGTTTGGCTATTTTTGTACCTTGTATATGTTGAGGTCCTCTCATTAGTCAAATTTGGAGTTTTTGAATGTTCCTGTATTGTTTTCCATTAGTTATCTAGGCTTGTAAGGTCCTTATTGATTCCTTGGATTTCTAGGATAGCTATGCCAGGAGTGCTTCAATGTGTTATGGGTTTGGTATAAATTAAATATACATATATCTCCCTTGATCCTATAATCTCCTCTTAGTTATCCTTGGGCCACTAATCCTATATTGTCTTGGGCTTGTGCCACTTCATTTCATACATATTATTTAGTTTCGCCTCTAGTTTTTCCATCCTTTCATCTTGTTCTTCCTTATGTTTCTTTTTTTGTCTATTTCCACTCATTGTGTCTCTCTCCACTTGAAGGTTTGTGTGTACTATGTCCTTACACTTCTTTGGGTTTTTTTTTCTTATATGTGTCTGAATTGTATCGATCAGTCAAGTAATAAACTAGTATTTTTTCATTACTTCCGATATGTCATACCTAATTTGCTTAATCAAGTTTCAAAGTATGGTGTCATAGTGGACCATGCTTTCTCATTTCATCTACTTTATGTCCTTGAGCTATGCGAATATTGATGGATTTTCATTTGGATATGCATATACGTCTATACAATTTTCAATGACTTCTACTTTCCATGTATTGTGTTAGCACCATGTTTTTTGTAATTAGAGTCATAGGTTTGTCCAATTTTTTTATAGCCATGTCTTGGTTTTTGTAAAAACAAATATTTTCTGAATAAGTTGCAATTGGTGTGTCAAAGTTTATGAGGTCAGTGCAATATAAGGAATGGTTTGGAAATTCAGGTAAGGAACTTGGCTAAAAATTGGTAAAAGGGTGTAAGGTTCATCATGTTTGAATTGTAAGGGTTTACTTTCCTAAGTCTCGAGTCATGCCAAAAAAGTGGAATTTAGGAACCAAGGTTGAGTTAAGTGGTTAGGATAAAGGTCATGTCAAAATATATTATGGGGCATCATTACATAATCATGAAGTTATTAAAGTGAACAATCATAACACTCCATATCATTTGTACTATTGCACACTTTAAAGGAGTACTCATTGCACAAATTCACTACGCAAATCTTTAACCTACTTTCAAACTTCTCGTCACTATGGATTTTCCATCCTTTTCCATGATTTCATTCCTTATCCGTTCAAACATAAATATTAGTCACCCTTCATGCTTCTCCATCACTTTCAAAATTTGTGCGTCGTCCATAGTTTTTTCAACAAGCTCTGAAGCCCTTCGTTGCATAAATACTATTTTCTATCAGTCGTTACGTAAGTCTGCTATTTTGATTTTGTTGTGTATCCTCCATCTCTTTCAACCATTGTTCAAGAGTTTTCCTTGGAGCCCGTTGCAAATTAGATTTTGGAATGAGTTGTTTCTTCTCACAAACAACCTTCTTTCTTCTACACTACCTACTGTTGCATTAAGATTATCGTTGTGCCAAGTTTCCCATTGTTGTTTGCTGTCAGGCTGAGTTTTTTGCTGTGCCAAAATTTCCCGTCACACTTTACTGTTGCACTGAGTTTCTCATTGCACCAAATTTTCTTCTACTAATTTGTTTGTCGCACAAATTTTCTTATTTCTAATTTTTCTTGCACATTGTGTAAAGTTCACTATTATTATTCATTGCACATAGAGGCTATTACAATTTATTGTTGCGTGCCTAAAATTGACATATATTGACATCATGAAAACTTCCCAAAGTAAAATAAATAATGCAAGAAGAGGTAAGGTCGTGAGGTTTGAACCTCAGGATTTAAAGTTAATAAATGTAGACCTGGCGATCAAGGCATCTTTTGAATAAGCCGGATGCATGCATTTATGTGAAAGGATTCAAGGATATAATGCGCAACTAACTAAGCAGTTCGCCCTCAATTTTATTGGTGTCATTGCAACTATTGTAGGGATCACTTTCCAAGTGATAGAGGAAACTGTGTCAGTTGTGACGGACAACCCTCTGCATGGAGAAAAATAGTTTAAAGGTATGCCTTTAGACACTTAATGTTATATGGATTTCATCAAGCCTGAATATCGAAATGGAAAAATTGGAGCCGACATTCCTAGTGAGTATCTCTTGGAACCTTTTGAGAAACGTTTGAATATAATCAAAAAATACTTCACCCGTGAGGGAATATTTGACAAGGTGCATCCATACCACATCAGGTTGCCGATGCATTTCACAGGGAGAAATCCATTAAACTTACCGTTCTTCTTGTGTAGAAGACTGGGAAAGATAGCAGACAATGTCCAAGCCGAAGTTGGCCAGGCAGAGAACAAATTATACCATTTTTCATTAATTAATATGTTGGTGGTTGAAGATTTGGGAAATTTGAACAAGGACTAGAATTCCTTTATGATTTCATAAAACATTCCCAAAGACCCTAAAGGAGACATTCCTTTATCTACTGAGAAATCAACACTTCACAGTTCAAAGGTGAGAAGAGGAAATGTTGTTGAAAGATGAAAATGAAAAGAAAAGGAAGACTCATCACTCAGTCAACCAACATCCTAGAAGAGAATCAAGATAATATTTATTGATGAAACTGAGGATATCCAAGCTCCCAGTAAACTGCACACCAAGTCCTCTGCCAGGAGATTTCCCATACCCACAATTCAGCCAAAGCTTGTTAAATGTGCAAACCAGGGAATTGATGAAAAGCAAGTGGATCTAGGTGATGAAGATACAAATACTAAGGAGGAGAAACATCAACTAAGGAAAGTTCAACATGCCATATCCCAATTCTATCGAGAAAATAAAGAATTGAGAAGGAAGCTAGTAGAAAAAATTCTTGAAACTCCAGCATCACAGAATCAAGCAGGTTAGATATCTCCTACCTCACCAACAGGAGGACAAAAGAATATAAATTGGTTGAAAAATTAGCTCAGAGAGGCTCAAGATGTGATAATTGAGCTCATGGAGGAAAAAAAGATATCAGAGGAAAGAATCATGGGACATTTCAAGGAATGTAGACCATCTATTGACGATGCATGTGCAACTCTCTTTGGTGCTCAATCAAATTTGAAAAGAAATGTGGCTTTGTTGAGATAGATGAAGAATTTGAAAAGACAAATTTTGTCATTGAGAAGGATAAACAGGGCCTTACAACTACAAGTGAGTTTGGACAAGGAAGCTACAGACAAATTGGATCATACCATTCTCTACAACCAACTGGATTCATGCGCACAACCTCTACATGAAGATCCACCACGTGAAATCACTGCACAGATTTTGCAGCCAACAATTGCGCAATAGAAACCAGAATTTACTGTGCAGTGGTGACATTGTTGTCCAACATTACACATGATGATTCATCACAACCGTATGATTGTGATTTGCTAAAATAATTTATGATTGTAAATAACATCCCAGATAGTTTATGATTTCCAGATTGGCTTTCCTATTTTTGGTAATTTTTGTAAATGTTGTTGTTCTCTTTGAAAACAACCAGATCCATAACTCTAGGAGATAGTAGTTCGACTCCTAGTAGCTAAATGTAGATTTATTTTCTATATATAGGGAATATTTTGATGTAAAAGGGGCGTCTAGGAAAAAATATAGATATTTTGATCCTCTATGTAATTTCCTGAATCTAAAGAAATACAAATGGAGAAGTCTTAAGTTCCTTAAGAAAAAGATTATAATGGTGATGATCTAAAGCTTGTACCTTTCTTTGTATGTATTTTCTGTGGATTCATATTCATCTTCACTTCTCTTCTTTTTAAATTGGTAGATTTTAAAGTCCAGAATTAATCTAAGTGGTGCTCTAGACTGAACCGATTTAAATTATGTTTATCTTCCCAACTAAGATTAGAATTCATCTGTTGTGGTGCTTTGATTCTATTGTATGTTTCCTTTTTTCTTCCACCCTACATGATCAAATTAAACACTGAAGTTCATCACCTTGTTTAGGCTTTTTTCCTATGAGGAGTTCTATTTACCAAGCATTTTTTTCTTTGTTTTTAGGGGTTGACTCCATAGCCATAGAAGCACTATCTTTTGTCAGTAGACCTCTAAAAATTATCTTAAAGTTTTAAATCTAGTCATCTTTTTAAAAAGAAACCTATCTATCAGAGATCAAGTCTTAGAGAGAGCCCTCTCTAGATTGGAAAGGCTAGTTTCCAGTATTAAAGTTAGTTTGTAGGTTACCTTTGTAGATTGTGTTTTCAGCCCAACAATTTACTTAGCGTTAATATTTTGGTGTCGTTGTCGGGGACGAAATTAAAAATTTTCCTTGGGAAGAATAAATTAAAGCTTAGATTTGATTCATGAGGGTAACAATGAATGAAACACCTTTTTGGATGAATTTTTATTACCTTGACGACTTCGTTTAAAAAGATAAGTAGCATAGTTTTGTGTTTTGAGAAAATAAGAAATCTTGGCTCCTAAGAAAATTTACACTAAAAGGAACCCTGGTCCAGAATATATAGCATCTGTGTCTAATCCAGAGAAACTCTTGCACAAAAGAAAAGAAAAGACAGTTCAATCATTTGCTTTCCTGGACAGAAATCTATTCTTACCCAAAGACAGTTTAAAAAGTATTGATGAATTTGAATTTGATTTAAAATTTGAGAAAACCTTGTTCATATCTAGATGAGAATCTAAGTTGAATGAAATTATCTTTGATGAGAATAAATTCCAGTCTTTGATTCCCATTGTCCCCATTCAAACTATTCCTATTCAGATTGTCCCTGCTCAGACTATCCAGATAGCCCAAAATCCTCCTAGAGCTATGGCAGCCAAATTTGATCCTCTTGCCTTGCCTACCCAATTGCATGATTTACCCCAAAATTATAATCAGAGAATCAGATCATTCAATCCTGAAGAAAATACATTGGATCAAAGACACTTGGATTGGTTCAATGTTTTTGTTGATCTAGAGGAAGTAGATCACAAGGATGAAAAACTCAGGTTGTTCACACAAAGTCTTTCAGGAGAAGTCAGAAAATGGTTTAAATCTCTTCCTGCAGCAAGTATCCTTAATTTTGCAGCTTTTGAAACACTTTTTCTTGAAAGTTGGGGTGATAAAAAGAACCCTCTTTAGTTGCTAGCTCATTACAATAATATAAAGAGATCACCAAATGAAACAGTACAAGAGTTTTCAACCAGATTTATGAAATTCTATAATTCAATTCCTACATAAGTCAAACCTCCTCCTGGAGCTGCTCAACTTCGATATGTTGATTCCTTTGACAATGAATTTGCCTTGCTGTTAAGATAAAGAATATCCAGTACATTAGATGATATGATGAGCGATGCAATTGAAGTAGAGGTAAATTTGATGGCATCAGGGAAGATCAACCATAAGCCTGACAGAGATGTGAAGAAGTTCCAATGAGAAGAACATCCCTCAACTTCTCAATATTCAGATGGGAAATTTTATTTGATGATGAAGACTATGGAAATATTCATGGAAAGAATGTCCTTGGAAAATAAGCCTATCGCCAGGGATCAAACTAATTTTCACCCCAGAAATCAAAATTTCAAAAGAGCTCCAGTTCCTTAGATCACGAAAAGAGATCAGAGAAATCAAGGTGATCAACAATTAAAACTTCCTTTACAAAAAAACTATGCAAATGAATATTTTGATCAAACAATTGAGGACAATATGCATTTTTGTGATGATACAGAAAGAAATGTGTTCTTAACAAAAGAAGAACATGATCAATTTATGGATGCAAATGATAAGTTTATGCAGGATAATTATGATATGTTGTCATTGGAAACACAAGAGTTTAGGAAAGGATACCACAATGCTATTATGAATATTCAGAAACAGTATAACCTCAGGAGTAAAAAGGTTCCTGCAAATATTCCAAAGGAAAATTCTACAAGGGAACTTCAGATTAATACACCTTCTTCAAGCCAACTGAAGAAAGATGATTCAACAAAGGATGCAATGGAGAAAGGAAAATCCAGAGAAGAACCCCCAAAGAAAATACATGAGGTAAGAAAGGAAGTAGTCGTCAAAGAGGTAGAAAAGGCTCCATCTCCTTTTAATTTTGAAAGTGAAATGGATAAAATCAAAATTTTTGTTCCATTTAATGAGTTGATTAAGAATGAAGAATATAGAAATCATATCATTAAAATGCTAAAAATGGAAGAAGCCCCTGACACCTTGAATGTACAAGATGATCACCCTGCTATCTTTTTTGTCCCATGTGTGGAGGAGAGTGATGATGTTGATGATGTTCCTCATTTCTATGTTAGTCTTAAAATTCATGGCATGACCTTACATAATGCCATGTTAGATTCAGGAGCATCACATATTCTAATGTCCAAGGTCGTCATGGATGAATTGGGACTAGATATTACAATGCCTTATAAGGATCTCTTCTCTTTTGACTCAAGGAAGGTGAAATGCTTAGGTTTAATCAAAGATCTGGTTGTATCATTGTCTCAAATTCCATCAAAAAATATGATCATGGATGTAGTGGTTGATGACATCCCTCCTAAATTTGGCATGTTGTTATCTAGATCTTGGGATGCAAAGTTAGAAGGAACTTTACAAATGGATATGTCAGATGCTACTATCCATGTTTTTGGCCAATAAAGGAGGTTTTATAGATAAGTACTGCTCAAGTACATGGTGAGTAGAAAAACCCAACCAAATAATCATCCCATTTACTCTGTTGATATTGAGGTTGGTTCCTCTATTTTCTATGATGACTTGAGTTTTGAAGAGGGGGAGCTAACAACTGTCATAGCTATTAAAGACAAAATTGATCATCAAACAGAGGAAATTACAAATCAACAAAACAATTCAGAAGATGAAATGTGGAATATGAGCTTTGATGTAGTTGATAACAGGGAAGGAGCAGGAGTTGGTGTGTGGATTAACCCTCCAAAGATAGGTACAAAACTTTCTTCTTACAAGCTTGCTTCTGATTGTACCAATAATATGTCCGAATATGAGGCACTGATTTTGGGATTGAAGAATTAAAAGAGTTAGGTGCAAGGAGGATAGATGTACATGGAGATTATGAGCTTGTTATCAACCAGGTAAAGGATATATATCAGTCCAGGCATCCTAGATTGAGAGAATATAGGAATTTAGTACTTGATCTTCTTGAAGAGTTTTCATAATACAATTTGTCAGTGATTCATAGGGGGAAAAATCAAATTGCAGATGCTTTGGCTACTTCAACTTCGATTTTGGCTACTTCAGCTTCAGTTTTCAAATTCCATTTTTTCATAATAAAAGGTATGAAATTGAAGTCAAGCATAGGCCAACAGTATGTGATAACATTAAATATTGGAAAATATTTGCAGATGACAAGTAGGTAGAAATATTCCTTCAGATGAGTGATGAATTTGCTAATTTAAATATTGATGGTGAGTGTTGTTGTGAAGAGAATGAAGATGCAACTTTGTTCAACAGTGATGACCTTTTTCAAAATCAGATTGTTGGAAGAGATAAAGTGAAGCTCAAAAATAACATTATTTCCAAAGTCTTGGTCCCATTGGGAAATCTTATTGATAATAACGATGTAGCCATAAATCCTAAAATCACTGCAAATGATGAGGATGTATAAGATTGCAACATTGGGACTTAGGAGGATCCCAAGATCATCAAATTGTCAAAAACAATCAATCTAGAAATTAAACAGAGGCATGTCAATCTTATGAAGGATTTCCCTGATGGCTTTGCATGGAGTTACAAATATTTAAAGGTATATGATACTAAGGTTATTAATCATGTAATTCCCATAAAGGATGATCATAAACCCTTCAAGCAAAAGTTGAGAAGAATAAACCATCTACTATTTCCATTGATTGAAAATTAGGTAAAGAAATTGTTTGATGCCAAAATTATTGTGTCTTTAATATTTTCCAAGTGGGTGGCTAATCTAGTGCCTGTCAGGAAGAAAAGCAGTGAGATAAGATTATGAGTAGATTTTCGAAATCTAAACAGGGTGTCTCTCAAAGAAAATTATCCACTTCATAATATGGATTACATCCTGCAGAAGGTGGTGGGAACTCAGAATATATCAATGCTTGATGGATTTTCTGGTTACAACCATATTATGGTGCATCCAGATGACCAAGAAAATACAACTTTTACAACACCCTCGGGCACTTTCATGTATGCAAAAATGCCTTTTGGGCTTATGAATGTTGGATAAAGTTTCCAAAGGGGCATGGACATAGCCTTTCCCAATGAAAATGATAAGTTTATTGTTATTTACTTAGATTATATCATTGTATTTTCAGACTCCGATGATCAACATCTCAAACATCTAAGAAGTGTTTTCCAGAAATGTAGAAATTTTGGCATCTCATTGAATCCGAAAAAGTCAAAATTTGGAATGAAAGAAGGAAAATTGTTTGGACATATCATTTCAAAGGAAGGGATTAAAATAGACCTCATCAAAGTGGAATCAATTTCAAATATTGACACTCCTAGGAGAAAGAAAGAGGTACAATATTTCCTAGGAAAAGTGAATTTTTTGAGAAGGTTCATTCCTAACTTGGATGAGATCATAAAGTATGTCACAAATATGCTCAGGAAAGGAAATGAAATAAAATGGACTCTTGAAGCTAGGAAGTCTTTTGAAGATATTAAAGTGGCATTGACCAAATCTCTAGTGTTGGCCAGCCTGAATTTTACAAAAGATTTTATCTTGTTCTATTTTTCTTCAGAACACACCACTGTTGGTGTTTTGTTGCAAAAAGATGATCAGAACTTTGAAAGGCCTATAGCTTATTATAGCAAAACATTGATAGATTCGCCACTAAGGTATGACATCATGGAAAAATAGGCATATGCCTTAGTGAAATCCCTTAAAGAATTTAGAACTTATATCTTGCATTCCCATGTCATTGCTTATGTGCCTAGCAATTATGTGAAAGATATTTTGACTTATCCTGGTCCTAAAGGGAGAAGGGGAAAACAGATAGCAGTAATGATAGAGTATGACCTCAGAATCAAACCCACAAAGTTGATTAAGGGTCAAGCGATTGGAAAATTGATGGCGCAATAAAATTGTGATGTTTTGGGAATCAATTTTATTACTGATTTATCAGACAATTCAGAAGAAGAAACAGTCCCACAGATATCCCAAAAGTTCCTTGATTCTCCTTGGTATGCTGATATTATTTATGTATTAAGAAAATTACAAGCTCCTCTTGAGTTGAGAAAAACCAAGGCTAGATTTTTATAGTTGAAAGCAACAAATTTTTTCATTCTGGACCATTCTCTTTATTGGGAAGATCCAGGTGGGATCTTGTTAAATTGTTTGCTGGAGAAGAAATGAAAAAGGATATAAAAGAGTTTTACAAAGGTGACTGTGTGGAACATCATTATTGGAAGACTACTACGCACAAAATACTGAGGGTAGGGTTATATTGGCCCAGTATTTTTTCTGATGTATACAAGGAAGTTTCCAGCTGCCATGAATGCTAGATATTTGATGGAAAAAGAAAACTATAGCCTCTACCTTTAAATCCTATCTCTGTCGAAGCACCATTCATGCAATGGGGTCTTGATTTTATAGGATAAATTCATTCGCCATCCTCAGCTCAACATAGGTGGATACTAATAGCCACATACTACTTCACCAAATGGATTGAAGCAGTCCCCATAAGGCAAGCTACTGATACTGCCATCATTTAATTTTTAGAAAGTAATATTTTGCCTAGATTTAGTTGTCCAATCAAGATCATTACCCACAATGCAACGACATTCAAATCCAAGAAAATGGAGAAATTATGTAGTGACTATAATATAACTCTTGGCCATTCCACAACATATTACCCACAGGGTAATGGGTTGGCTAAATCATCTAAAAAAATATTGACCAGGATTATTAACAATCTTTTGCAGGAGAACAAGAAATCTTGGCACAAAAACCTCATCTATGCGTTATGGGCTGACAAAATTACCACTAAAACGTCTATTTCCACATTTCCTTTCTAGATAGTATATGGTACAGAGGCAGTTTTCCCTACCTCATTAGGACTGACAGTGATGAGATTGTTGCAAGAACAAGAGGCTGAACCAAATGATTCTTTAAGGAGAATAAACCAATTAATCCATGTGCAACAAATGAGAGAACATGTCTTCAACAAATCACAACTGCACCAAGATAAAATGAAAATCTATTTTGACATACATACTAAGGAAGATGATTTCATGGTCAATGATTTGGTATTGAAATGGGACGCAAGGAATGAAGATAGAGGGAAACATGGGAAGTTTGATCATCTTTGGCTAGGACCATTCATGATTGTTGCATACCATGGGAACAATGCCTATTTGTTGCAAGAGTTTAATGGACTCGATCTTATTGGTGGGGGACCTATGAATGACAGGTTTCTCAAACATTATCTGGTTTAAAAAATATTTCAATCTCTTCATGTCATTGTAAATAACCCTTTTATTTTTAGAAGAAGCATTTCGAATCAATAATCAACAGAAAAATGAAGCCTGAAGTGAAGGCCCTAAGTTTATGCCGAGTTTGGTCAAAGTTGTGTCAAGAGAGTTTTGTAAATAAATTTATTTTTTTAGTTTAGAGTTTTGAGTCAAATAAATCCCAATGGTAAGGCACTTGGTCTACTATTCTTTGCTACCTCACTGGGAGGATATCATCCCCATTGGAGCCAGCTGTTAGCACCATGTTTTTTGTAATTAGAGTCATAGGTTTGTCCAAAAATTTTACAACCATGTCTTGGTTTTTGTAAAAAACAAAGCTTTCCTGAATAAGTCGTCGTTGGTGTGTCAAAGTTTATGAGGTCAGTGACAAGATTGAGGAATGGTTTGAAAATTCGAGTAAGGAGTTTGGATAAAAATCGGTAAAAGGGTGTAAGGTTCATCATGTTTGAATTGTAAGGGTTTACTTTCCTAAGTCTCGAGTCATGTAAAAAAAGTGGAATTTAGGTACCAAGGTTGAGTCAAGTGGTTAGGATAAGGTCATGTCAAAATATATTATGCGGCATCATTACCTAATCATGAAGTAAAAGTGAACAATCATAGCACTCCATATCATTTGTACTATTGCATAGTTCAAAGGAGTACGCGTTGCACGATTTCACTACGCAAATATTTAATCTTCTTTCAAACTTCTCATAGCTATGGATTTTCTGTCCTTTTCCATGATTTCATTCCTTATCTGTTCAAGCATAAATATTGGTCACCCGTCATGCTTCTCCATAACTTTCAAAATTTGTGCGTCGTCCATAGTTTTTTCAGCAAGCTCTGAATCCCTTTGCTGCGTAAATACTATTTGTTGTCAGTCATTACGTAAGTCTTCTATTTTGATTTTGCTACGTATCCTCCATTGCTTTCATCCATTGTTCAAGAGTTTTCCTTGGAGCCCGTTGCAAATTAGCTTTTGGAACGAGTTGTTTCTTCTCACAGAAAACCTTCTTTCTTTTGAACTACCTACTATTGCGTTGATATTTTCACTGCGCCAAGTTTCCCATTGTTGTTTGCTTTCGCATTGAGTTTTCCGCTACACCGAAATTTTCTGTCGTACTTTACTGTTGCGCCGAGTTTCTCATTGCGCTGAATCTTCTTCCATTGATTTGTTTTCCACGCAAATTTTCCTGTTGCTACTTTTTCTTGCACATTGTGCAAAGTTCACTATTTTTATTCGTTGTGCAAAGAGGCTATTACAATTTATTGTTACACGCATGAAATTTACATATACCAACATCATGGAAACTTCCCAAAGAAAAAGAAAGAATGCAAGAAGTGGCAAGGTTGTGAGCTTTGAACCTCATGATTTAAAGTTAATAAATGCAAACCCAACGATTAGGGCGTCTTTTGAACAAGTCTGATGCATGTGTTTATGTAAAAGGATTCAAGGATATAATGTGCAACTAACTAAGCATTTCTCCCTCAATTTTACTGGTGTCAGTCCAACTATTGTGGGGATCACTTTACAAGTGACAGAGGAAACTATGTCAGCTGCGACGGAGATCCATCTGCAGGGAGAAAAATGGTTTAAAGGTATGCATTTAGACACTTCATATTATATGGATTTCGTCAACCATGAATATTGAAATCGAAAAATTGGAGCTGACATTCCTAGTGAGTATCTCTTGGAAACTTTTGATTAACTTTTAAAGATAATCAGGAAATACATCCCCTGTGAGGGAAGATTCAACAAGGTACATCCATACCACATCAGGTTATTGATGCATTTCACTGGGAGAAATCCCTTAAACTTACCTTTCTTTTTGTGTCGAAGCTTGGGAAAGATGGAAGACAGTGTCCAAGCCAAAGATAACCAGCCAGAGAACAACTTATTCCATTTTTCATTAATTAATATGTTGGTGGTTGAAGAGATGGGAAATTTGAAAAAGGACTAGAATTCCTTTCTGATTTCGGAAAACATTCCTAGAGGCCCTCAAGGAGACATTCCTTTATTTGCTAAGAAATCAACACTTCACGGTTCAAAGGTGAGAAGAGGAAATGTTGTTGAAAGAAGAAAATGAAAAGAAAAGGAAGACTCATCACTCAGTCAGTCAACATCCCAGAAGAGAATCAAGCTAACATTTACTAATGAAACTGAGGATATCCAAGCTCCCAATAAACCACACACCATGTCCTCTTCCAGGAGATTTCCCATACCCACAATTCAGCCAGAGCTTGTTAAATGTGCAAACTAGGGAATTGATGAAAAGAAAGTGGAGCTAGGTGATGAAGATGCAAATACTAAGGAGGTGAAACATCAACTAAGGAAATCTCAACATGTCATAGCCCAATTATATCAAGAAAATATAAAATTGAGAAGGCAACTAGCAGAAACAATTCTTGAAAAACTAGCATCACAGAGTCAAGCAGGTCAGAGATCTCCTACCTCACCAATAGGAGGAAAATAAAATACAAATTGGCTGAAAAAGCAGCTCAGAGAGGCTCAAGATGTGATCATTGAGCTCAAGGAGGAAAAAAGGATATCAGAGGAAAGAATCATGGAACATTTCAAGGAAGGAAGAACAACTATTGACGATGCATGTGCATCTCTCTTCGACTCTCAATCAAATTTGAAAACAAATGCAACTTTGTTGAGATAGATGAAAAAATTGAATAGACAAATTTTGTCATTGAGAAGGACAAACAAGGCCTTACAACTGCAAGTGAGTTTGGATAAGGAAGCTACAGAAAAATTGGATGATCCCGTTCTCTAAAGCCAACTAAATTTGTGCATGCAACCTCTGCATGAAGATCCGTCGCACAAAATCACTATGCAGATTTCGCAGCAGAAACCAGAATTTATTGCGCAACGGTGACAGTGTTGTCCAACATTACACATGATGATTCATTACAATTGTATGATTGTGATTTGCTAAAATAATTTATGATTTTAAATAACATCCCGGATAATTTATGATTACCAGATCAACTTTCCTATTTTTGGTCATTTTTGTAAAGGTTGTTGTTCTCTTTGAAAAAAACCAGATCCATAACTCTAGGAGATAGTAGTTCGACTCTTAGTAGCTAAATATAGCTTTATTTTCTATATATAGGGACTATTTTTATGTAAAAGGGGTGCGCAGGCAAAAATATAGATATTTTGATCCTCTATGTAATTTCATGAATCTAAAGAAATACAAATGCAGAAGTCCCAAGTTCCTTAAGAAAAAGATTCTAATGGTGATGATTTGAAGCTTGTACCTTTCTTTGTATGTATTTCTTGTGGATTCATGTTCATTTGCACTTCTCTTCTCTTTAAATTGGTAAATTTTAAAGTCCATAATTCATCTAAGTGGTCCTCTAAATTGAACTGATTTAAATTATGTTTATCTTCCCAACTAAGATGAGAATTCATTCGTTGTGGTGCTTTGATTTTGTTGTATGTTTCCTTTCTTCTTTCTCCCTACATGATCAAATTAAACATCGAAGTTCATCACCTTGTTTAACCTTTTTTCCTCAGAGGAGTTCTATTTACCAAGCATTGTTTTGTTTGTTTTCAGGGGTTGAATCCATAGCCCTAGAAGCACTATCTTTTTTCAGCAAACCTCTAAAAATTATCTTAAATTTTTAAATCTAGTCATCTTTTTAAAAAACAACCTGACTATCAGAGATCAAGTCTCAGAGAGATCCCTCTCTAGATTGGAAAGGCTAGTTTCGAGTCTTAAAGTTGGTTTGTAGGTTACCTTTGCAGATTGTTTTTTTAGCCCAACAATCTACTCACGTTAACATGTTGAATTTATTTTCTTTCCACACCTCCAATACCATGCTAATGTTGGCTCGATGATCCTTTGAAAATTTCCCATTTCTTTGCTAGTTTTACTTTGTTTGTTGCTTGCCAAAGCGAGTCAAGAAAAAATAAGTGATCTTGTTAATCTATAGATCCATCAAATAATGATATTTGTGACATGTTTGATTGAGCTTTGGCTATGGTTTTGTTTCCATCGGGAATGCCATTATTAGGTCTTACAAGTAGTTATTGATCCTTCTCCAATGTGAGGGTCCTGATAGTTCCTTTGAGAGTATTATTTTTTTGATCCTATTCAATGATTATCTCTTTTCTTCCTACCTTTCTTGCCCCCTATTGTGTTCATGTGCATCATGGATCTGAGTGCATGTTGGGATTCTTCTTAGTGGCATATTCATTACTCTTTACTTTTTCCATGGTGAGAATCTTATGCTTCTTTTATGTTGTGCTTTCCCTCAATTTATTTTTATTGGAGTTCACTTCTCAAGACTACCTGTCTTGATATTTTTAGTGGTGTGATTCCTTTGATTGTGGTGTAAATTGACAAGTCTAAATGCCCCACAAATGTTGTCAAAATCACCCGAGGATTGCACCCGGCCTAAGCCACACCAACCCTTAACATGGCTGAATGTCCCCATAGGTTTTGAACTAGTGACTTAACATCACGGAGTGCCTTAACAACACACTTTGTCACCGATTGTTCTACACCTCAGGGACTATTATCAATTAAGCTTAACATACATGGAATGCATTCATTCATACATACAAAATCATAAACATATCATTTCACTAGTAAACACAATTCATTTAAACATAAAAGAATGCATCCCAAACAATAGCAACATAGTTTATAGTGGGAAAAACCTCCTCATGAGGAAAATGAACCCATTTTTACTAATAGAAATACTTATCTCAACTAGTATGTTGCAATTTCACCAAAGCAACCCTTAGATTTCCACAACAATCATCATTCTATTAGTTTTAGATGAACACAATCACTTTTGATAGCTATAAAACCAAATTAACATTCAATTACAACCAACATACCATATCAACTACAACAATGACTTCGATACCATTCTACTCCTACACACACACACACACACACACACACACACACAATCTATTAACGCACTTGGTTATCTCGATAACCAAGCAAGCCCTTCCTTTGTGCTTGCTTTACCACATACGAGGTTACTTAGGTGACAGTTGGGGGTATATACCCCCAACAATTTTTTAGTTATTATTTTGTTTATTTTTGTTAATATGGTTATTTTTTATATTTATTTAATATCAACACAAAACTTAACATCTTCAACATAGATGCTATTATTTTCATCCATGCATATGCATATGTAGATGTTATGATAGAAATTATAATAGTCATTTGAAAAGATGTTTAATATGGACTTTGCAACATCTAATGTCAAACCATTGGTCGTGGAATCAACCATTTGATGAGGTGTCGACGTAACAAGATTTATTAGACATTTTGTGAGTGGTAGACCTCTCAAAATTGTATAGCAAAAGTGGGAGACAAATACCAACTTGAATCCTTAAACATAAGCTCCTCAGAAGAAGTGGTTGAACTCCATCACATGTGTGTAGTGGCTGAGTAAACTCCTTGCAATGCATATGCATTCTCCATTAACATCCAAAACAATGGCTTGAAAACCATATCTCAAAGCCAAGTTCTTAAACAAAACCATGTGCACCAAATGTGAAAGTATGAACTTCAAAATGTTTTCTCAAATATAAAATAGTGGTTTCATAAACTTCTAAATATAACCTAATAAAATCCATAATAACCTCTAAGTTGAAACTTTCTCTAAGATTGGCTAAGATCCTCTCCCTATTGGACTTCAATTGAGCTTTCAAAAGGCCTAAAGAGTCTCCCAAAGGATTCTCCAAATCATCTCCAAAAGTAGCCCATAAGGTCCTCGTCACATGGTCAAACCACAAGATAATTTGTGAACACAAGATAATTTGTGAACATTGGCCTCCATTTGGTATAGCCTCTTTGATTTTGTTTTACGTCTTATAAAACAAAACTACCTTTTATTTAAAAATATAAAAATATTTTTTAATATATAAAAAATCAAAGCAAATGATTTGAAAAGGACCATAACCATAAACTGAATAAACACTGAATAAAGTGGGAAGGATTTTTGCGTCATAGATTAAACGTTCTATAAAATGATGATTTTTTTCTCGAGAAATTTGTCCGAAATTCAGTGAGAAATTGTTAGATTCGTAGATTTGAGTGATTATTTCTATAAAATCCAAGTACCTCAGGGGTTTTTCAGCATATTAAACCCATTTCTACATTCAAAAATAGTTTTTAAACAATAAAAAAAGTGATTCGTGTAAATTTATATCATCGAATTCCAACAAAAAAACCATTTAATAAAACAACTATACAATATTGTTTTTTACTACATGAGAAGAGGCCACGACCATGTAAAGAGAGAAAGGAGGAGCCGTGATGGAAAGAGAACACGTGTTACTTTTAATTATTCGGAGGAATGTAGTGTACTCAACCATCCTCGTAATTAAATCTTGGACTTGTCCTTTGGAAACTTCTTGGCATCTCCCTGGACGTGACTTGTAGTGTACTCAAACTATGAAATGACAACTTATGCCAACCTTAACACTTTATGTCACAATCTTAACACTTTATGTCACTGTTTGATGCCAAGAGATGGAGGAATATTCAAGGGATGCCGAACCAAACGAACTTGGAATTATAAATTGACAACTCACTTATGAACTATGTGGAAATAGCTCGTAAAGATGCACATTATTAATAGCTAATTTGTAAACATTAATCATTAAAAAGCATTAATCATGACATTAAAATAATTAAGTGATGGCAAACAAATTTGTTAGCATTGTATTTTGTGTTGTTTAATAGTGTTTAGCATCATTAAAAAGCATTAATCATGGCATTAAAATAATTAAGTGACTTAGTGAAGATGAAATATAAAAAAACAAAATTAAGACTGATTAAAATTGATTGAATGATTTATGTACGATATTATATAAATAAGATAATGTTTTATATTAACTAATTTTTTAGTATAACAATTAATATTATGATGAGAGGTGAAATACTATATTTTTTAATCGAGTTTGAAAATAAACAAAGGCAACATGATTACAAGTTGTTATGAATAAACAATGTACCAATTTATGAAACAAATATAAATGTTGAGATAAAGAAATTTGTAAACAAATTTTTGTCTTTTGATTTAAGAACATTTAAAAATAATGCAATATAATCAACACACGAGAATTTATAGAGAAAATAAAAATTATGTGCGTTATAGATTGAATTTCAGCACTTTATCAATAAAAAAATTATATAAACAAAAATGCTTGAACCTATGGTATATTACAATGATATAACAAAGAGAAATTATATAAACAAAAATTCTTGAACCTATGGAATATTACGATGATACAACAAAGAGAAATATGGCATTGAAATTTGACACTCTACATGCTAATGGCATGAACATATTTGATTGCTTCTTGGAGAGCTTTGGTTTGGCAAAAAATGACTACATCACTGCAACTCAATGTAACTTAAATAAAGCAATGACTCTGTTAGAAATAAGACTAGTAGATATATGGAGTAACACCTTTGCTTGACATATTCTAATAGTTTAGAATGCAAATGTAGATTCCCAGTTCATACTTAACTCATTTTTTGCACCAACACTTCGTTGTGCTTATATGACAAAATTGACAAAGCAATGACATGAACATTTACACATAATCTTGGGAAGATCATAAATGTAGATATTGCAAAAACAACTAGTAAACTTGAAAAAAAACTTATTAAACTTGCAATGAATGTTCATACAACATTTGGTTTATATTGTGTGGTCCCTACCATGAAATACTAAATTGAGAAAATGTGTATTTATCAACAATTCATCCAAAGACTAACCAATGTGTATTCTAAAAAGGCCAAAAGACATGCAATATTAGCAAGACAATCCATAAGACAAAATGTGCCCATCAATCATTAATTGTTATGCGCAACAACTAGAAGTCACTGAACATATATGCTTGGCAAAATTCGTATCAAGCTATACCAAAAATCCATACTTTTTTTATATAAATAAAGATATACAAAGACAATGAAACAATACTCTCACATGTAAATGAAGCGTTGACAACTGTTGAGGCGGTTAATGAACATGGGAACAATGAGGGAAGCTTTGTACCTTAGGACAAGACAATAAAATTGCTATAAAAAGCACTAATGTTCCGGTTTGGGTATATGCCAACGACTATAACATAGAAGATGAACTAGTCAATAATGCCAATGGAACATCAAAGGCATAAAAATAAAAAATAAATATTTATATGTTGTCTTTGCAAATCTAGTCATTGGAATACCACATTGAAGTAAATTCCATGAATTTTTTGATAAAGATATTCCACCAACTTGTATGGCTAATACTATGCACTTTGAAACCATTATGAATGAGTAGAGAAAAGTCCCAAATCCCGATACAAAAATAATTTCCAACATAGTGAGCTTGTATTAGAACAATACATAGAGCTCAAGCTTAAATCTAGATATACGTGTAATTGATCCAACCAACATAGAAATACATGGACTAGTATACACATCATTATCATGTGTCAAAACCATGGATTCATAATATCTTCCAAAAAAATTAACATGAGACAACTTCCATGTCAACAAGAAAGTAATAGAAGAAACATGATGCATAAAGTGCATAGGTGGAAACTAGAGTATGTGAAAAGATCAATGATATTTACAAATACTCTATCAATTGCAACTTTGAACACATACAGTTTAGAAGCACAAATACTCTATCAATTGCAACTTTGAACACATACAGTTTAGAAGCACACATTGATCACTATGACAACATCCTTCAAGAAGAAGATCTAATGAGAAATATGACCCTTTATTCCCAATAAATGTCTACACACTACCCACTAAGATTCAACAATTTTCCAAATTCAAATTTAACATGCCACACTAAGTGTATGATATTCTTTCTTGTAAGAAAAAACATAGAAATCACTGCAATAAAAAACGTTTACAATAGCAAAGTTGAGGTTGTTCTATCATATGCATAGGCCAAACAATTTTTTTGTATAATAAACATATATGTTATGCCTCAACAATTACTTAAACAATTCATAATCATTGTATCTTTAGAATCATTGGTGATTTAAAAATTGGCATTCATGCAATTAATACAAAACACAAACAACTAATACAGTATATTTAATCACATTAGTTGCAAGAGATAACAAGCAAATCTAGTCCAAAAACAAAATAATTCTTGGTCACATTTTTACAGATTTACCTATCAAGTATTGTGAAGTCAATATATTAAATGTGTTTTGTAGTGACCATGATGTAGTGTATGTTTTGTTACACATTATGTGAATTTCACAACAAATACATAACTTCATATGAAGTTTCATTTTCCTTGTATGTTTATTTTCCTTCGCATTGTGGTTGCAACAAGTGCATTGTACACGAGACAACTTGTGACAAGACTGAATATATATGTTCAATTGCTTTGTTACAATTGCTCTCATAATAGTTTCAATGTCACTGCAGTATATCAAATATGGCTTCCTTGAATATCGATGTCAACAATTTGCAAACTACAAAATAATGAGTTTTAAATGGTAATATTACTTTAACCATTCCAAGATTTTTTTAGTTTCCCTACACTTCTTCCCTTTATAGTATGAGAGGAAAGTGCGACACAAATGTCACTTTTGCATCATCTACCAAGTTTGCATTCCATGAGAACTTAAAACAAAGGATGTGCCCACCATCTTCTATAATCAATTTGCATACGAGAAGATCCAATGATGTTTTTGAAAGAGATGTTGTATCGTTATATAGTTTTGGCTCCACCAAAAATCGAAGTTCACTTGCCAACACAACACTCATCTATGATGGCTTCGTGATCATAATCGACCAAATAACCATAACTATGAACATTTACAACACACCGATTACTTGCTTTATAACACACTTGTCACATGCCATGAGTGTTCAAATAACAAAATTTGCAATTAAAGACAAAACAAAGTATGAAAGAGGTGACAATAATCACTACATAATACTAACTTCAACATCTACCATTGAAATACACTACAAGTTTGTAAACCCCTTAGACCCACCCTTGACACCACTATACACAACACCTAACATCAAATAATACATATTATTTGCAATGTTACTACATATCACCAACACAACAATAAATATGAATGAACATCAAAGATGGAAAAACACAAAATGAGTTACCACCATGAGTCTAGCTTCCTTAAAATTTATTTCTTTTACAACACATTTAAAGCTTGCATATGTTATAATTAACTATAAAATGAATTGATTTTCAAGTGTATTATGAATGAACATAAAAAAAAATGGAGAAACACAAAATGAGTTACCACCATGAGTCTAGCTTCTTTAAAATTTATTTCTTTTACAACACATTTAAAGCTTGCATATGTTATAATTAACTATAAAATGAATTGATTTTCAAGTGTATTTTATGTACAAATGAATGCTAATTACAAAGATATTTTCTTGAAAGTGCAAGAACAGTCAACATCAAATTGTTGTATATTCATGTTTATGTTTAAAAATGTCATCACATTGTATATTCATGTTTATGTTTAAAAATGTTTTTGACAAAAGGTCAAAGGATCCATAATATTTATTTGAAAAATAGGTATTCACAATATTTATTTTACTTCATTTACATAAATCTGTAGATGTATTTAATGATTTATGTAGATGTATTTTTTTTGCTTAGTATTTATTTTTTTGTTTAAATGTTTATTTATTTTGAAGTATAATCTTTCAGTAACTTTCTTTCTTATTAAACATTCCAAATGAGAATCTCAGTCTTTCTTTCTTATTAAGAATTCCAAATGATAATATCAAGAATCTCAGTCTTTCTTTCTTATTAAGCATTCCAAATGAGAATATCAGTGTTTTGCTGAGAATCTCAGTCTTTCTTTCTTATTAAGCATTCCAAATGAGAATATCAGTGTTTTGCTGAGTGTATGGATTTCTCCTTTTTCATGGAGAGAGTTCCTCCATTTTCCAAACATTCCAAATGAGAATATCAGTGTTTTGCAGTGTAAGGATTTCTCTTTTTTCATGGAGAGAGTTCCTCCATTTTCCTAGATGTTCTTGATGAAGAACAATCATAATTACCAGCCAAAATACTGATAATAAATAAAAAAAACATAAAGTGAATTTCAACTATTTTCTTCATCGATAGATAAGACATGAAATAGATACAGTGTAAACCCAAAAGTGATCCAATCCTTCGGATTTCATAGATAACATTACATACTCTCCACAAATACATTTCATAGATTTCAAATACAAAAATACACTCCTATCACAGATCTGCACTTCTTCATCTTTATACAGATATCCATGTTAACTAGATCTGTTAAACGCCTTAGAAAAAAGAAAAACTAACACTAGCACTAATCCATGGTTCTGACGATATACCTGAAACATCATGTAATTCTCTCTTCCATCAATTGCAATTACAACAGAAGCATAGACAGGTGTTGAAAGCTTACTTCATCCATTAACGTATGCTCCCTACAAGCAACCAATCTGGCCCGCAATACGTTCGGAATACGAAAAAGTCTGGTGCGAATTATATGAATCCGGCTATTGTGGAGGGGCGCATGCAAGCGAAACATGAAATAAGAATAGTACCGAGAAACTGTGGTGCAGATAACTGTGAAACGCCTGATGGTCGGAATCCATAACGTTAGTGGGGAAAATACCAGGACAAGAATCGGAAACATGGCTCCTACAGGCTACGAATAATATGAATGAATACAGAAATTGAAAAATCAAGTGATCCCTGTTGAATCCTGCCCTGAAATAAAACTGTGAGGAAAAATCAAGTGATCACCATTGGATCCTGCATTAAGATAAAACTGTAAGGACCAGTGATGGAAGCGCATTTGATCATTATTTTCCTTTTAGTTTCCTGGAAGGCGGTGCATTAGTCGGTGGAAGAAAAATTGTTGACTGGCTCCACATGACTGTAGATGTCACGACGGGAAATGAAGTATATTTCCGTACAACGTATTAAACTCTCCTTACAACTAACCCTATTTTTGATATGATATGTCTCATCCTTTCTTCTCATCAGTTACGGAAGATTATCTTGGTGGATGCTTCAGCAGAGAAAGTGGTTTGAATCAATTTCTAACCAAACACTTTGAAAGGATTGGTAGCTTGTCATAGCGTTTGATAGGGCCCCTTCGGCTGCTCAAATTGTCCATGGAATTCCATCGTAATGTATAATACTCCTTTTAACAATAAAGGGGGGAATTTGTATTGATGTAAAAATGAGTATTACATTAATTTCATAGTTTCAAAATTAAAAGATCATTGAAGGAGTTGCTCATTTCAAAACCATAGAAACCAGATTGTTGCACATGTCTATATGATGGTCAAAATTCCTTAATTTATATACTGTATAATAGATCCCCAATATGTAGATACAAAAAAAGTTCATAAGCTAGATGTAATGTCCCTTTCCGAGTAGGAGCTCAAGAGAGGAGGGCTTAGTAGTCTAAAGTGTCTCTTTAGAGAAGTCACTTCACCAAATGAGGTTATAATTCGAAAGTGACTAAAAAGCGCTTTTAAGTGGTTTTGAGCTAAAAATAGAGAAAACGCTTAAGCGATGAGCTAATAATAGAGTTAATAGCGAATTAGGGTTTTGGTGAGTATATGAGAAGGAAAAATGACCTAATTCATCATTATGCATATTTTGAGTTGACAGTTGAGGAGAGAGGCGACTTCACAGGTTTAGGTGAACCATAACTTTGTGGATTCCAGGAGGAAGACACCCAGAGGTTGATTTCAATGTTGAGAGACACACCCTAGTCATTGGAAGATCATCCAAATCTTCTATCATACTTCAACAACAGTTATACAGGTTGCAACAGTGAGAACACACTTATCCAGGGTTGAGGGCGCAACTCCTGAGAAGACAAAGAGGTTCGACTTGTCCTAGCCAGGGAGAATCCATAGATTCACTTTCGACCTAGTTGAGAGGAAGGCAGGGCACATTTATTTCTTGGTTTATCGTCTGATTCTGGCAGATAAATCATCCAGGGTGCATCATTTAGCCAATGAGTGAACAACATAGGAGGAGACATATTCAGGGTTCTACAGAGTTCATCGGGCCAAATTTGGGGAAACCCTTATGACCCAATACAAAGGAACCCAGGGTGCACATTTTGAGACCATTATCAGCCGATTTCGATGAAGGAATCTCTAGGGCGCATCATCAAGCAACAATTGTGGCGCAAACCCCAAGGGGGGATCCATTCAGGGTTCAGACATATCAACAGAGGGTTGATTGTCAGGTTGTCAGTCATCGGGACTATGTGTGAGGGCACAACGCACTATGTGGGACAGTTTCTAGTCAAATCTGAGGAGTTTAGCCAGCAGGGAGAACTTCCCAGTTTTGCAGCTGTTGTCGTGCAAGTTTCCGTAGCTTGTAGCCGATCTTCCATCTCACATCTCGATCCAACAACAGTCTCTACTTTTCGGGTATCATTGTTATTGTTTATTTCTTGTATTTCGGCTCAAATCCTTTTTTCTTTGATCTAGTTGAGTGATCTATTTTATTGAGCCGCATGCGACATTGTACTCAGTCTCAGAACACATAATATATTATTGCAGTGTTTGGTGTCCTTCTTTATTTTCATGCTTATTCATATGTTGTTAAACAACTCTTTACCTTGAAACACACATGCAAAAACACCATGCATGTTAAAACCCAATTAATAAATGCATCCAAAAACCTAAAGTGTATCAGTTACAACATCAAATTCTAGACAGTTTAGTCACCTATTTTGATCTGCAGAATCAAAGATATTACAGTGGTATCAGAGCTTTAGTCTTTCCATCCTGTGACTAAAGACGATGAGTTCAACAGGTGGCCCAGAGGACCGTGAACACGTAGGTGACGAATACATCACTTACAACAAATGCAAGGAGAGGAGACCTAGGCCATATTCCCCCCCCTTTCTTCCCAGTTCAGAGGAAGAGGAAGAGGAATAGAGGGAAGTAGACGGAAGGGCAGAGCATGAGGTAGAGCGTGAGGCAGAGAGGATGATGGGAGACAGATTTGAGAGGCCAGAGGGAAGTGGAAAATCACCCATGGACCCAGATGAAACTTTCATGCAGGCTATTAGCAATCTAGTGACCAGTTAGTAGGCCATGACTCAGTCCTTGGCACAGATGGTTGATAGATTGGCTACAGGGAGCACATTGAGCACACAAGCCCCACATGCAACGCAGGGGAACTCAGGGGCATGCAATAGACCCCATTCACCTACTCACACATACACTTCTTCGAGTTGGATTCCCAGGCCATTATTCCCCAGCTTCCAGAGTGAATCCCAACAACAACACAACAACCTATAGCACATAGGAAGCCCACTCAAGTAGAGGAAATTACAAAGTG
>JASDQU010028074.1:10260-22568 GCA_032191745.1 Picea mariana | reverse complement strand
CATCAAAATAATGGTGAAAAAATGAGATTCAAGCAAGATGATAAATATTTTACTTACCTTGATAAGATCGATGTCTAGACACTATGGGCCACAACATTACGAAATGAGATCTGGATCGTCCATCTCGTGACAATCAACGGTGAGGATTAAGAGTTGAACGAGTTCGACAAGAGATCAAAGTCGTCAATCGAAATGTCAATCAATGGTGACGATCAATGATAGATTGGCCCGTGCATATACTCCAAGATTGAGATCTGACCATCTGTCAGCAAAGAATCAACGATCACGATTTAAAGTATTTCGGAGTGGTCCATCGGAGAGCCCAAAGCTTTAGAACCCTGAAATATTACTTCGACCACGTGGAAGAGATATGTTCGTCATAGGAGATTGATGGTGACTGTGAATTTTTAATCTTATCTCTGAAAAAAGAAAAATTTTCCCATGAATTTGCGCATAATGCACATTTACAGAAGGCATAAATGTGCATTTATGGAAGAGAGCTTCCATATAGGATCGATGGTGACTGTGAACTCTTAAGCTTATCTCTGAAAAAAGAAAATTTTTCCCATGAATTTGCGCATAAATGTGCATTTAAGTTGTAGTTAAAAATCTCGTAGTTGGATCTTGGATCGTCGGTCCGCCTACTTGGTGTGCACCTGCCCAACTGCCCTTTTGTCGGTGGCATGCTCCTGGCCTTAATTGGCTGGGTCACAATTCCGACATTGTTACTTTGAAAAAAATATAGTGCTCAAAGCAAGCTTATGCTCTGAATACATTAGCATGGAATAAAGCGATAGGAGTTTGGTCCTATTGTATTATACTTCGAGACCAGAGTAATGATTAATAGGGACTGTCGAGGGCATTCGTATTTCATTGTCAGAGGTGAAATTCTTGGATTTATGAAAGACGAACCACTGCGAAAGCATTTGCCAAGGATGTTTTCATTAATCAAGAACAAAAGTTGGGGGCTTGAAGACGATCATATACCATCCTAGTCTCAACCATAAACGATGCCAACTAGGGATCAACGGATGTTACTCTAAGGACTCTGCCAACACCTTATGAGAAATCAGAGTGTTTGGGTTACGGGGGGAGTATGGTCGCAAGGATGAAACTTAAAGGAATTGACGGAAGGGCACCGCTAGGAGTGGATCCTACGGCTTAATTTGACTCAACACGGGAAAACTTACCAGGTCCAGACATAGTAAGGATTGACAGATTGAGAGCTCTTTCTTGATTCTATGGGTGGTGGTACATGGTCGTTCTTAGTTGGTGGAGCGATTTGTCTGGTTAATTCCAATAATGAACGAGACCTCAGCTTGCTAACTAGCTATGTGGAGGTTCCCCTTCGCAGCTAATGTCTTAGAGGGACTATGGTCATTTAGGTCATGGAAGTTTGAGGCAATGATAGGTTTGTGATGCCCTTAGATGTTCTGGGCCGCACGCGCGCTACACTGATGCAGTCGACAAGTTTTTCTCCCTGGTTCAAGAGGATCAAGAAATTATTGCATTGTGATGGGGATAGACCATTGAAATTAGTGGTCTTGAATGAGGAATTCCTAGTAAGCATTTTTCATAATCTCATGTTGACTACGTCCATGCCCTTTGTACACACCACCCATCGCTCCTACCGATTGAATGATTCGATGAAGTGTTTGGATCGCGTCAACGAGGGTGGTTCATCGCCGACGATGTCGTGAGAAGTTAATTGAACCTTATCATTTAGAGCAAGGATAAGTTGTAACAAGGTTACCGTAGGTGAACCTTCCAAATATTTATGTTTTGCATATTATATACATAATAGAGCTTCCGTATATGTGCATTTTGGCTTCTATATATGCACATAAATATGAAGTAAATATGAAGTACACAGGTAGGTACACAGGTCAGTTGATGCAGATTTTCATGGAGGATGATGATCCATTAACTTGCATCCATCCATTATATTTTCCCGCTGACCATTTCCCGGTGAACCATGCATTGATTTCAGCCTGTGCGTGACTGCAGTTCTTTAAATTTGGTTGCATGCTTCTTGATTTAGAGTACCTTCGAGTGAGAGTCACCTTAATTAATTGGTAAATGCTCGTATTCGAAGTACATGGGATCAGGTAAATGATCGTATTCGAAGTGCATGGGATCATACTTATTTGTATTTCTTTAATTCGTTTTACCAAGTTATTACCAACCTTTTTAATGGGTTTTACCAACCTGCAATCCTTGTTCTGTGTAATTCATGGTTACCATATTACCAACCATTTACTCGCGGGTTTCGTTTTACTAACAGACTTTTTCAATCTGAATTTATGCCTCGAATTAACCAGAGCATTTACCAGGATCTTAGCGACTCAAGGCATAGGCAGTCCACGTCTATCTCCGCCAGAAGCAGGAGCCGAGCTCGATCTCCCACCTAAGCACGCAGGAGCAAGCATTAACATGAAAACCGATATGCATCCTTTATATGTTTTTGAGATGCATCTTGTGGAAGCCCTTAAAGGTCATAGAGTTTGCAATTCTGTAATCCGCCATTGGTCACAAAATGTTTGTCCCCCCCCGTTCGGAAGTAACAAGCTAATTCATGAGAATGTGATAGTGTAATGTCGACATTTGAGTTTAATTTTTGTTACGAACAAGGCGCTTGTTTGTTCGTCCTTTGAAACTCGAACTATTCTAAATAAAATAAGTATGGCCTAAAATCTAAATCTTCGTAACTTAACTCCCGTACAAAGTTTCAGAAATCAGATATTAAATACAAATATTAGGAAAATTAAGATTAATAAAAAAATAAAAAACCTTGTTATTATGATGTTTCGCAGTTGTATAGACATATAAATATGGACCTCTGATGGAAAAAGAGCGGGAGACTCCTCAAAATGAAGGTTCAGATCCCTGTGTATGACAAATCGAAAATGTAAATACCTTGAACAGTGTATCTATAGGCTCCTATAGAATGCGTTGAAGCCATGTTATATTTTAAACCATGCGTTGAAGCCATGTCATTACAATACAAGGGTAATGACACATGATTCATACATCCACATCAAATAAACAACATCATCAATTTAAAACACTTATACATACTAGTGTGCATGTGAAAGGCATGCAAGTGTAGCTAGAACATACAAGACTCACACATGTACTAATGACAATAATTATCACACCTAAAGTAATTCTTGTATGCTTCTAATCCTAAAGTAATTCTTGTATGCTTCCATACTTAGTATATATACTAGGTATATATGTCGATAATATATACTGGTATATATACTGAGTATATATACCGATATATATACTGAGTATATATATCGATATATATACTCAATATATATACCGGTATATATATACTAGGTATATGTGTCGGTATATATACTGAGTATATATATTGGTATATATACTCAATATATATAGCCGTATATATACCGACACATATACTCAGTATATATACTGACACATATACCTAGTATATATATATCGTAGCAGTATATATACCCAATATATATACCGGTATATATTATCAACATATATGCATAGTATATATATAGCTATATATACTCAGTATATATATCGGTATATTTACTGAGTATATATACTACTATATATACTTTGTATATATACCAATATATATTATCGACATATATATACCTAGTATATATACTGGTATATATACTGAGTATATATACCAGTATATATATGTCGGTAATATATACTGGTATATATACTGAGTATATATATCGATCTATATATTGAGTATATATACCAATATATATATACTGAGTATATATACTGGTATATATTATCAGTATATATACCGATATATATACTCAGTATATATATATATATATATCGATATATATTATCGACATATATACCTAGTATATATACTGGCATATATACTGAGTATATATACCGCTATATATACTCAGTATATATACCATTGTAACGTTAAAACCATCTTCAATCATCTTTTCCACACTAGCGTGTATATCAAATGATAAATGTGGTTCATACTTGAATGTTTCAGGTCTACCCACTGCATTCTTCTCGTGAATGATGATTACGAAGCCACTTGGAGACTATATGGCTAGCAATGAAGCAAAATGCAAGGATATTCAAACACTTTGAGCTAAATTATCTCTTGGGCCTACAATAGAGCCTCAACAAAATAACACAAAGGTCCCTTTGATGTTACCTACAACCTTGTTCTCTGGTGCTTCTGGCAACACCAAATTTGTGAGAACTAGCCTCGTGCTAGACTCTTCTCCAAATATGACCACAGGCTATGACCGTGGGTCAAATCTTTTCGTAACTTTAGGCTTCAACGATATTGAGACCTCTGCCCTCGTTTCCTTCTGAAACACTTTCTACCACAACACACGGGTCTCTGTCGCGTGTCTCCCTAGATTCAACGGTCCAGTTCTGCTTCAACTTTCGCAAATTCATGAAGGTTCTCCTCACTCCACACAATCCCCAAAACTCAACCTCCTGAATTCTCCAATCCGCTGCCATGTTTCTCCTCCCAGCGAATGGTTAGGATCACTTCACGATTTCGCGAATTCGACAACCCCACTTATTAAATCGTAAGAATGAATAGAGCAAAGTTTTATTCAAATTTATTTTGACTCGAGAGATTCTTATGGTAAATGATTGGTTTTTTTTTTCAGGTAACAAAATTTAGCTGCGGTGGTATTATTATTGGGTGCACATTTGACCATAGGATCGCTGATGCATTTTCTACCAACATGTTCTTAATAACATGGGCAAATCTTGCTCAAAAGGAGTCCATTGAAATGTTGAAACCTAACTTCAATCGATCCATATTACGTGCTCGACAGCCTCCTTATTATTGTTCTGCAATTGATGAAATGTATACGAGACTATCCTCTGTCCATTTAGAAGAATCAAAGAAAGAAAATTCTTTTCCTTCTCTAGTTAGCAGGATCTATTATCTAAATGCCAAAGATGTTCCGGTTCTCCAAAGTAATGCAAGTAAAGATGGTAAACAGTATAGCAAATTGCTGGCCTTTTCTGCTTACCTATGGAAGTTATTGATCCATAGTCAGGAGATCCACAATGATATAAATTGTAGCATAGGTGTGGTAATAGATGGCCGTACCCATTTAACAAACATGGGAATATCGTCTAATTACTTTGGCAATGTATTATTATTACCTTTTGCGGAAGCTCAGGCCACAGATATAAAAAACCAACCACTGGGTTGGAGTGTTGAGCTAATTCATAATGTTATATACAGTGCTGCAAATGAGGAACACTTTCAAAGATTAATTGATTGGGTGGAGATGATCTGACCAGACCCTTGCTTAGCTACTATTTATTGCAGAGGAGACAATTCATCATCTATTGGTCCTAGTATTTTGGTTTCCTCCGGGTTACACTTTCCTTTTTGGTTGTAGGAGACTTATCACGACTATTTTCCCAATGAATCCAATTGACATTGGTGTCATCCATGCATCCTACCCACCATTTTGGTTTTGAGAGGGGAATAATTACTTGAACATATTATCCATGCATCCTACCCACCATTTTGGTTTTGAGAGGGGAATAATTACTTGAACATATTATTCAAAGTGTTAGGGACAATTGTGACCCCATGGAAACACTGCAATTTTGTTCATAGATATCACCTTGAAAGATAAACAACATGGATTAGAGGAAAATCTAAATGAATTTTGTTTTCTTTTGTTCAATGATCCCTTTTACAACTTCAATGGCCTCATCTTTAAGGATCATTATATAGAGTGACAGAGCTAAGAAGAATGTCATTATCGATAATACAAAGATCCTTAATTTTATCTCCAAAGAATACACAATCTTTGACGAAGGAATGTGTGTGCCCAACAAATAGTATGAGCTTACTTGCTAAATATTTGTAAGAGCATATGTTGGGGATTGAAAAGTGTTAACTATCTTTAAAGGGATGTTTCTCTTATGAATCTTGGGAGGGCATAAATTCTATGAAATAATGAGTTACTAAGGATGAGCTTATTCCTAATATCTTCGTTAATCAAGGAACCTTTGATACCCTTTGTTTGATCCTTCAAAATCTCATTCAAGGGATTTTTATTTTAAGTGTCTCCTATAGCAGCCACTTGTGTCTACATGCTCGTGTGTCTTTTACATAATCAAACTTGTTCATAACAATTATCATGTTTTCTTTGTCAACTTTAAAGATAATTATATTAGGGTTATCATTCAACCATTCTCATGGTTTCATAGGGTTATCATTCAACCTTCTCATGGTTTCATACTCACTTTTTCTTATGTTGGGTGGCTTTGAAGGTCACAATGCAATAGGACAATCCTAATGAATCATTTTACAACTTCATTGAGAAGATGCTTGATATGATCTCAATGCTAAATATAATTTCATCCAAGGGAATTTTCCTTGGTGCAATTACAAAACCTAAACCATGTTCCAACAAACCAATAGTGTTTTCTTCTAACCAATGGCCAAAGAGATTGACCACATTCTTCTCCTCTGCCACCAAAGGGGATGACAAATGATTTGTTGTAATCCATCCTTCTTGAGAGCCATTCACCTGGAGAGAAACTAAATTCAAGTTCCTACCACCTTCTTGGTGGGACGAGTCAACTATTGTAATAGGTGAGTTGATGCCATTCATGTTTGATCCCGTTTTCAAAGCATTTGATAAAATCATATTATGGTTGATGAAAGATTTATCATCGAATACCTAGTGGCCCACTTTGCTTGCATGAATGAAATGACACGACATGAAACTAAACGTTACGCATCCCCGTCAACTTTCTTCCTTACAAAAATGGGGATCGGATTCTTGTGATCAGCTGTCAGCCAGACATTTAGAAAATTGTTACAATGGAGAAGCCAATTTGGCATATGGATCCAATGATGCCTAATCCATTCAATATAGTGATTATATCTTTGCACATTTATGTGAAAGAGGCTTCCTAATTGGATGCATATATTTTCCATATCATATTCTAATAAAGTTCCCTTAGGATATATTGGTTAACCATTATCGTCAGAATCCATGTGGGCCTTTTAATTCTCAGTTTTTATCAAAGATATCAATGGAATATACAACTTCATGTTTTCTTAGATACATATTAAGGACTTCACAATGCTTGGGGGATGAAATCAAGGGCCTTAGGCCCTGAATGAAGCTTGTCATGATCGATGGCCATGGAAGAGGCCTCCTGCCATCACTCATAACCTATGTAGAATATATTTTGATTCCAAATTGACTTGTTGAGAGTCAACCTTTCTCCTAGACAGGGTGGCATCCTTCTTTCAGTCCTATCAGGATCCCAACTACAGTTACAAGATTTGTCCTGTGTTCATCCAAAAAAATAATATCTATCCATTGTGGTCTTTGAGGAGTGAATGCTAGAAGGAGGTGAACCTAGCAAATAGATGAACCAACCCTTGTGTCCTAGGTACAAGCCAAGGATGTCCCTCAAGAACCATGTCAGGGGTATCCTAAAAAAGCCAAAGTATAAAACATGGTTAGCCAAAGTTCATAAGAGACATCAGTCCTTGCAACATACAAAGTAAGTTTCAACTTAAGATAGAAGCCATGTAAGATAATTCACTTCAGTATCCCCTTCAAGCATCACACCAGCCTAGGACCCCATGTGAGTTACCAAGTTTAAGTATGGGAGGGTCTTCATCCATCCCTATTAGGTGTGCCACCTAGACATGAAATAAAATAACCTAGGTGGAGAGATAGGTCTGAAGAGTGACAAGGGAAAGTAAAACCCCACCAAGAGTAAGTTGGAAAATGATATGGTTGAGGGCTTACTTCATGGCTTATGGTGTCATAAATCCATCTCTATGAGTGCCTTTATGGACGATTCTCTTGCTCTTGAGTTACCCAATATTTTCATGCCACCTTTTTACAAACCTCTTTTTTCCTTTTTCTAGGCCATGCTTTCATTTATAATTTGCAAATTTGTGGCTCCCCTTTTATAGGTTTGCAATTATAGTTCCAGAAGAAAAATATCACCACTACTACTAGTACCATAAGTAGAGAGTAAGAAAAGGCTATATCAAGGACATCATCTTCTTAGATATTTTTTTAAGCAATAGATCTAGTCTATAATGCAACAATTAATTTAGTTGGCACCCAGTAGAAGTTTCATATCCATACCCAGTTGGAGTTCTAGTAGCATATATAGTTCCAAATCCACCAACACTAGTGAAAGCACCGATTGGAGCACCAATTTAACCTATTGAAGCAACACAAGTAGCAGCTTCTCTCCTATCCTAGCATCCCTACCACCTGTTTCAAGATTTTGCACATATATACATGTTCCTACTTTTTGTACATCAGTAGTGTGTAGAGTTGACCGAGCACCAACATCACTTGCACCATCAGGATTTGCACCAAAACTTGAGTTTGGTATTTCATTTATTCCACCAAGGGTTTGCGAAAATTGGATGATTCCTTTGGATAACCTATTATGGTAAAACCCACTAGTATTAGGGTAGGATGAAATTACCAGGGAAAGGACCTACTAGGGAAGAGCCTAGACCTATAAGACCTAGGAAATAACACTACGAAGGACACTACCTAGAAGAATAACTTGGGTAAGAAATTGGAGAAGAACTACATTTCATCGTTGGACTCAATATATTGGTATAAAGGCATGCGACTACCACCTATAGCATGACTAATCTAAAAGTAAAAGTGTCGATTCATATAAACACATATGATGAGATAATGAAGACAACGTAAAAGTGTCAATTCATTGATATCAGATGATACTGAAGAAAACATGAAGTTGTATATTCCATTGATATCTTTGATAAAAACTGAGAATTAAAAGGCCCACATGGATTCAGAGGATAATGGTTAACCAATATATCCTAAGGGAACTTTATTAGAATATGATATGGAAAATATATGCACCCAATTAGGAAGCCTCTTTCACATAAATGTGCAAAGATATAATCACTGTATTGAATGGATTAGGCATCATTGGATTCATATGCCAAATTGGCTTCTCCATTGTAACAATTTTCTAAATGTCTGGCTGACAGCTGATCACAGGAATCCGATCCCCATTTTTGTAAGGAAGAAAGTTGACAGGGATGCGTGACGTTTAGTTTCATGTCGTGTCATTTCATTCATGCAAGAAAAGTGGGCCACTAGGTATTCGATGATAAATCTTTCATCAGCCACAATATGATTTTATCAAATGCTTTGAGAACGGGATCAAACATGAATGGCATCAACTCACCTATTACAATAGTTGACTCGTCCCACCAAGAAGGTGGTAGGAACTTGACTTTAGTTTCTCTCCAGGTGAATGGTTCTCAAGAAGGATGGATTACAATAAATCATTTGTCATCCCCTTTGGTGGCAGAGGAGAAGAATGTGGTCAATCTCTTTGGCCATTGGTTAGAAGAAAACATTATTGGTTTGTTGGAACATGGTTTAGGTTTTGTAATTGCACCAAGGAAAATTCCCTTGGATGACATTATATTTAGCATTGAGATCATATCAAGCATCTTCTCAATGAACTTGTAAAAAGATTCATTAGGATTGTCCTATTGCATTGGGACTTTCAAAGCCACCCAACATAAGAAAAAGTGAGTATGAAACCATGAGAAGATTGAATGATAACCCTATGAAACCATGAGAATGGTTGAATGATAACCCTAATATAATTATCTTTAAAGTTGATAAAGAAAACATGATAATTGTTATGAACAAGTTTGATTATGTAAAAGACACACGAGCATTTAGACACAAGTGGGTGATATAGGGGACACTTAAAATAAAAATCCCTTGAATGAGATTTTGAAGGATCAAACAAAGGGTATCAAAGGTTCCTTGATTAACGAAGATATTAGGAATAATCTCATCCTTAGTAACTCATTATTTCATAGAATTTATGCCCTCCCAAGATTCATAAGAGAAACATCCCTTTAAAGATAGTTAACACTTTTCAATCACCAACATATGCTCTTACAAATATTTAGCAAGTAAGCTCATACTATTTGTTGGGCACACACATTCCTTCGTCAAAGATTGTGTATTCTTTGGAGATAAAATTAAGGATCTTTGTATCATTGATAATGACATTCTTCTTAGCTCTATCACTCTATATAATTATCCCTAAAGATGAGGCCATTGAAGTTGTAAAAGGGATCATTGAACAAAATAAAACAAAATTCATTTAGATTTTCCTCTAATCCATGTTGTTTATCTTTCAAGGTGATATCTATGAACAAAATTGCAGTGTTTCCATGGGGTCACAATTGTCCCTAACACTTTGAATAATATGTTAAAGTAATTATTCCCCTCTCAAAACCAAAATGGTGGGTAGGATGCATGGATGACACCAATGTCAATTGGCTTCATTGGGAAAATAGTCGTGATAAGTCTCCTACAACCAAAAAGGAAAGTGTAACCCGGAGGAAACCAAAATACTAGGACCAGTAGATGATGAATTGTCTCCTCTGCAATAAATAGTAGCTAAGCAAGGGTCTGGTCGGATCATCTCCACCCAATCAATTAAGCTTTGAAAGTGTTCCTCATTTGCAGCACTGTATATAACATTATGAATTAGCTCAGCACTCCAACCCAGTGGTTGGTTTTTTATATCTGTGGCCTGAGCTTCCGCAAAAGGTAATAATAATACATTGCCAAAGTAATTAGACAATATTCCCATGTTTGTTAAACAGTTACGGCCATCTATTACCACACCTATGCTACAATTTATATCATTGTGGATCTCCTGACTATGGATCAATAACTTCGATAGGTAAGCAGAAAAGGCCAGCAATTTGCTATATTGTTTACCATCTTTACTTGCATTGCTTTGGAGAACCTGAACATCTTTGGCGTTTAGATAATAGATCCTGCTAACTAGAAGGAAAAGGATTTCCTTTCTTTGATTATTCTAAATGGACAGAGGATAGTTTCATATACATTTCATCAATTGCAGAGCAATAATAAGGAGGTTGTCGAGCACGTAATATGGATCGATTGAAGTTAGGTTTCAACATTTCAATGGACTCCTTTTGAGCAAGATTTGCCCACGTTATTAAGAACATGTTGGTAGAAAATTCATCAGCGATCCTATGGTCAAATGTGCACCCAATAATAATACCTCCGCAGCTAAAGTTTGTTACCTGGAAAAAAAAACCAATCATTTACCATAAGAATCTCTCGAGTCAAAATAAATTTGAATAAAACTTTGCTCTATTCATTCTTACGGTTTAATAAGTGGGGTTGTCGAATTCGCGAAGTCGTGAAGTGATCCTAACCATTCGCTGGGAGGAGAAACATGGCAGCGGATTGGAGAATTCAGGAGGTTGAGTTTTGGGGATTGTGTGGAGTGAGCGGAACCTTCGCGAATTCGCGAAAGTTGAAGCAGAACCGGACCGTTGAATCTAGGGAGACACGCGGTAGAGACCCGTGTGTTGTGGTAGAAAGTGTTTCAGAAGGAAACGAGGGCAGATGTCTCAATATCGTTGAAGCCTGAAGTTACGAAAAGAGTTGACCCACGGTCACAGCCTATGGTCATATTTGGAGAAGAGTCTAGCATGAGGCTAGTACTCACATATTGGTGTTGCCAGAAGCACCAGAGAACAAGGTTGCAGGTAACATCAAAGGGACCTTTGTGTTATTTTGTTGAGGCTCTATTGTAGGCCCAAGAGATAATTTAGCTCAAAGTGTTTGAATATCCTTGCATTTTGCTTCATTGCTAGCCATATAGTCTCCAAGTGGCTTCGTAATCGTCATTCACGAGAAGAATGCAGTGGGTAGACCTGAAACATTCAAGTATGCACCACATTTATCATTTGATATACACGCTAGTGTGGAAAAGATGATTGAAGATGGTTTTAACATTACAATGGTATATATACTGAGTATATATAGCGGTATATATACTCAGTATATATACCAATATATATACTAGGTATATATGTCGATAATATATACCGATATATATATATATATACTAAGTATATATATCGGTATATATACTGATAATATATACCGGTATATATACTCAGTATATATATATTGGTATATATACTCAATATATAGATCGATATATATACTCAGTATATATACCGGTATATATTACCGACATATATATACCAGTATATATACTCAGTATCTATACCAGTATATATACTAGGTATATATATGTCGATAATATATACCGGTATATATACAAAGTATATATAGTAGTATATATTCTCAGTAAATGTACCGGTATATATACTGAGTATATATAGCGGTATATATACTATGCATATATGTTGATAATATATACTGGTATATATACTAGGT
>JASDQU010028072.1:4593-19947 GCA_032191745.1 Picea mariana | reverse complement strand
GGCCATGTCTTTCACCCATTTGTATTTTTTAGGATAGAAGCAAGTCGTGTTGCGCTTTTCTAGAGTTTGGACGTGTAGTTACCTCGTTCCTGGTTTGCAGCACCCTTTTAAACCTTTCAAATATGAAATAAATGTGGGTGAGCCACTTCAGAAATTTTGCATTGTGGGGATTCGGAGTGCAGAGCATGAAAATATCCTGAAGTGATAGTGTTGCGAAGTGACATGGTGGCCTGATGTCATATGATGTCATGACTTTTGTTGTGTCACATAAGGTGAGTGACATGTGTGATGTCCATATGAAGCCACGTGTCTCCATGATGAGATCCACAAGTCCTGATGGATGAGTGTCATGTGCTTCGGCACTTCATCACTTCGACATTCGAGAGTTTTGGAATGCGAAGCATGAAAATCTCTCAAAGTCATTAACTCGTGATTATTGCTAATTGATCTGAGATTAAGACTATTTTACCATTAAATACTTCGGGCATTCGATACTATGACCCTTCGACACTTCGGGATTCAAGATTTTTGGGTTGTGAAGGATGAAAATATCCTGAAGTAGTACGGGCCCGAAGTGACATGTCAATAAAGAAGAGTGACTTGTGTCAGCTGGAAATGCATGGATGACGCAATTGACGGAATCGATATGAGCACCACGTGTCATGATTTATGAGTGCCACATTTCTTTGACACTTTGGCACTTTGGAGCTCCAAAAAACTGGGTTTTATCTACATCTAAGTCTCCCGGAGTGCTAATCTTATGAAGTCACTAATATGTGCTTATATTAGAATAATTAACCTGATATTAATACTTTAATCATTTAATGATTTTGAGAGTTCGAAACTTCAGGACTCAGGGGACTATGCATAGTCTTGATAGAAATATCTCAAAGTAAGATCTACCAAAGGTGACGTGGAAAACATTGACATGTCCACATGACGTTACTTCGGTTGACGTGTCATAAGAAGAGAGTGACATGTGTCACCTGGAAATGGGCAAATGATGCAACCAAATGATCTAAAATGAGTGTCATGTGTCATGACTGATGAGTGCCACGTGTCTTCGAAACTTCGTCACTTCGACACTTTTCTCTTTGCTTGTTTTGGACCAAAACCTCCCAGATGAACGAACTTGTGAAGTGGCGTTGCAGTGAGGGCCCACTCTGACACTTCTGGGCTCCAGTACTTCGAAAGATTTGAACCAAGGGAAAGAATAGACAACCGAACATCAAAGTTGTGGAGTCAATTTATTAAACCCTGAGTTATTTTGAGACTCTGAATGAGTGAGAGTTGTCGATCTGTGTCGACTATTGGATCTCCACCATTGAAGATTTGACATGACTGTTTGGCTTAAATTCTAAGCCCGAAATTGACTTCTTTTGAATTGTTGCATTCTTCTTTTGGACGTTTCCTATGCAAACAAACGACTTGGTTGACCTGTTGTGAGCTCGATCAATGGAAAACATGATGACAAACATTCTGAACCAAATCATGACATGTAATTATACTTCAAGAAAAATAGAAACAAAATGCACAAACATTCAATCAAGAAAGGAATTATAAAAACAAAGTCACTTAGTAATGGGAAACTGACTTCACCAACCAAAAGAGGAAAATTTTGATGAAGGAATAGGGAAATGAGAGAGAAAGGGTAGGGGTGTGAACCTAGGTTACAACATTCGCTCCAAATCGAGATAGCACTTCCCTGTGAGGTGCTAAGAACAACATATCAATGCCTTTGAATTTAATAACTTTCTCCCACCTCCCTTTTCTTACCTTTGTTCTGTCTGCCAGCCATGTATCTCTGCCACTGTCTCTTGGCCATGCATCTCTGAAAATTAACGCTGAAGATAACCCCAGTGCCTTTTTTGGGATATGGAGTCTTTATTGAAACTTGAAACTGCAACTAAACCCCAGTGCCTTTTTTGGGCTATGGAATCTCTGATTCAAGCAAGCTATTGAAAATCAACACACTGAAAAAAAATCTGCGAACTAAAAGTTAAATGATCGGATTATGAGCTTATTATCCTACTACCTAATCTAACCAACCAAAATTGAATACTTAAGTATAAAAAAATTTCCAAAATAACCAATCACGCAACTAGGCTCTTGTCATGTATTCATGTACGCTGGTGAAAACATGAAAAGACAACATCGTAGACAACAAAAAATCTAATGGTAGTTCATACTTACTTCCACACATTGTGTGCATCATACCAGCAAATACAATATTAGAGACCCCTGTTGAGACTGAATCCATCCAATCATACATGGGATCATCTAGAACATGAGGAGACTTCGGTTGATCTAGAAGATTGAGTCTCTATTGTTTGAAATTTTTTATATGAACAAGACTGGGATACTCTTTTCCTCGTTGAAACAACTCATGAAAGTCATGTGATTCACAACCATTAAGGGCAACAAAACACTCTTGATACCACTCATCTGGTTGTCTCAAATGAGAGAGTATCTCTTCTGCATGGCCCATTTTTTCTCATTCATGTTCCAGAAAGTTATTTTCAGACTTATATATTTCTTGTTGCTCAACAATTTATGGGGAATGCAGATCCATATATACTATAAAATCAGATTTGAAATGTTGATTTGGTAACTCCTCTTCATAACTATTAAATGGAGTTTGTTCAACTTCAAATATATCACAAACATGTGTTAAAACTTCATGAAAAAATTTAGCAAAAAATTGATCACAGTCATGACTATCGTTAGTTTCATCATGAACACAATGATGAAAAACAATCTTCTGGAAATACGGAATAAATAAGAATTTAATATCAACATTTATTTCCTTCTCATCATCATTTTGAGTTTTAAAAGAATGTTGAAATTTGTCATGTTGTATAACCGAATTGGAAGAAGATACAACTGATAATGAATCTTCTTTCTCTTCCTCAGCATTATCATCCCCTACATATATACTGCTAGAAGAACTAATAATAGACTGTTGAATATAAGATTCAAATTCTTCACAATAACTTTCCCAAAGTAAGTCAGCTGGAAAAAACCTTTTACAATGATCACTAAATGATGCATGGAACTATTTCAAGGAAGATATGCTAGAAGGAGACAAGGATCGGTACCATTCATGAGAATCTCCCTCTAAATAGTACATGAACATATTCATTAATACATCCCCATGATGTATACCCAATTGATGCATGACTTCATGAAATTCAAGCAAATGATTTGCAGGTTATCATCTTTATTTTCTTTAAATCTGGGCAAGTAATCACCCCACTCATATTTAGTAGGAACAGTATTTGGAAAACCAGAAACAACAGAGAAATTAAAAGGAGAAAACCTTCAAGCCAAGATGTCTTCCATATGAAAATATGACTTCTTAAAACTATGGAGTCGCCACTGGATCCTTTAACCATGGAGTCACCAAGTGAATGATATGCAATTTGAATGTGCCTGGTCTTTGTTCACCATCAAGGATCAGATCTGATCGTTGTCATTCTCTCAAGGAAATATATTTCGTTACTCCATTCCCCAGCAACGGTGCCTGAAGATGTTAGTCCTAAAGTTTGCACCTGACTACTAAAGGGCAGAGCTAGGCCACCTTAAGTTTATAATGGTTGGTTTCTTAATATTTGTTGGTCAGTTAGAGGGTTGGTTTTACCAAGACAGGAGCATGGTTGGGTCGGAAAATGATAAGTATGAGGGTCCTCCTTGGCTGGTGGCACACTAATGACAGACAAGTGAAATAATATAGGTAAAAACGAAGGGAAACAACAAAACATTCAATGAATAATCTGTTGCAAGAAGTTCAATACTTAAAATATCATTTCAAGACATTAAACATGTATCAAAAACAGAATTACTCCAAAAGGTTGCAATAAAAAAAAATATTCATCAAAGAATAGTTGTTATCACAGGTTGCACATTAATAAAGACAAGTTATACAATAGCTGAAGGAAAATAAATGTACTTCGCACAAATAAAAACTGCATTCAAGATAAGAAACACATACGAATTTGGACACAAGCAAACTGTCATCAATAGTATCTTCACCAGGTAGAGAGATTTAGTTCATGCGCAAAATGGGTCCAACTAGTTGTTGTATTACTATATTTTCCCCAAAACACTTCCCCCTTCAAAACATACAGAAACTGCATATTTATCAAAAATGCAGAGGCACTCGGCTAGTGTGGAACTGAGGCTTAGCTCTACACCTCGCCTGTAAAAAAACTTATTAACTTAACTAAAACACACTATTGGAGTATGTTAATGAATACTCTGAACTTGAATTAACAAAAAGGAGTGGTTCTTATCACACATAAAAGACCACTTATTATGCCTTTAAACTAAAAAAATATTGAACTAAACAATTGAAAACCGCTACTAGCAAGGAAACTGGACTGATGCATGCCCTAGAGTAAACTGAGATCTGACAGAAATGACCAAGAGTGATAGAACTAAATTCTGTATCGATCATGGCATGCACACATGTTTTTGGAGGCCACTGGAGACAACTAGAAGTGTGGTCGTGTATTTCCCCCACTTGTCTTGTTTCGGACAGAAGCAAGTCATGTTGCGCTTTTTTGGAGTCTAGACGTGCAGTTCCCTCATTCCTGGTTTGGTGCCCCCTTTTAAACCTTTCAAATATGAAATAAATGTGGGCGAGGAACTTTGGGAATTCGACATTCGGGGTCTTTGGAGTGGAGAGAATGGAAATCTCCCGAAGTGAGAGTGTTGCAAAGTGACATGGTGGCCTCATGCCATATGATGTCATGACTGCTAATGTGTCACATAAGGTGAGTGACACGTGTCACTAAAAAAAGAGAGGATGATGGGACCCAAATGACCAAAAATGAGTGCCATGTGTCATGGCCATATGAAGCCATGTGTCTCCAAGGATGAGTATCATGTGCTTCGACACTTTGACACTTCGGTGTTCGAGAGTTTTGGATTGCGAAGCATCAAAATCTCTCGAAGTGACTTTCTCTCGAAGTCATTAAATCGTGATTATTGCTAATTGATCTAAGACTAAGACTATTTTAACATTAAATAATTCAGGATTTCGGGACTCCGACCCTTCAACACTTCAGGCTTCAGGATTTTTGGGTTGTGAAGCATCAAAATATCCTGAAGTAGTACGGGCCTGAAGTGACATGTCAATAAACAAGAGTGACCTGTGTCTGCTGGAAATGCATGGATGATGCAATCAAAGGACCCGAGATGACCACCATGTGTCATTATTGATGAGTTCCACATGTCTTTGACACTTCGGCACTTTGTAGCTCCGAAAAGTTGGGTTTGCTTTGCATCGAAGTCTCCCGGAGTGCTAATCTCGCAAAGTCCCTAATATGTTCTTATATTAGAGTAATTAACCTAAGAATAATACTTTAATCATTAAAGGATTTCGGGAGTTTAGAAATTTGGGAATCAGAGGACTGTGCTTGTTCTTGATAGAAATCTCCTGAAGTAAGATCTACCGAAGCTGACATGGCAAACAATGACGTGCCCACATGACGTTACTTCAGCCGTCGTGTCATAAGAAGAGAGTGACATGTGTCACCTAGAAATGGGTGAATGATGCAACCAAATGACCTAAAATGAGTGCCATGTGTCATGACTGATGAGTGCCATGTGTCTTCAGAACTTTGACACTTTTCTCTTTGCTTTATCTAGACCAAAACCTCTCGGATGAATGAACTTGTGAAGTGACATGGCAGTGACGACCCACTCCGACACTTCGAGGCTCCGATACTTCAAAAGATTTGAACCAAGGGAAAGTTCAGATGCCTGAACGATGAAGTCGCAGAGTCGATACTGTTAAAACCTGTGTTATTTTGAGACTCTGAATGAGCCAAAGTCGTCAATCTGCATCGACTGTTGGATCTCCACCATTGAATATTTGACCTGACTATTTGGCTTAAATTCTAAGCCTGAAATTGACTTCTTTTGAATTGTTGTGTTCTTCTTTTGGATATTTCCTATGCAAAAAAAGGACTTGGTCGACCTGATGTGAGCTCAATCAATGGAAAACATGATGACAAGCATTCTGAACCAAATCACGACATGTAATTATCCTTTAAGAAAAATAGAAACAAAATGCGTGAAGACTCAATCAAGAAAGAAATGATAAAAACCAAGTCACTTAGTAATGGGAAACCGACTTCACCAACCAGAAGAGGAAAAAATTGATGAAGGCATAGGGAAGTGAGAGAGGAGGGGTAGGGGTGTGGACCTTGGTTGCAACATTCGCTCCAAATGGGGATAACACATCCTTGTAAGGTGCTAAGAACAATAGATCAATGCCTTTGAATTTAATAACTTGCTCCCACCTCCCTTTTCTTACCTTCGTTATGTCTGCCAGCCATGTATCTTTCCCATTGCCTCTTTGCCATGCATCTCTAAAAATTAACATTGAAGCTAACCCCAGTGCCTTTTTTGGGCTATGGATTCTTTATTGAAACTTGAAACTGCAACTAAACCCCAATGCCTTTTTTGGGCTATGGAGTCTCTTATTCAAACAAGCTACTGAAAATCAACACATTGAAAAACAATCTATGAACTAAAAATTAAATGATCGGATTATGAGCTTATTCTCCTACTACCTAATCTAACCAACTGAATTTTTTTTTTTTTTTTTGAATAAAAAAGGGTAGAGCCTGATATATTAATTTCCAGAAAACCAGAAACACCATGTCTACCAACTGTCTCACCGTGTAAGAGGAAACCTAGACAGCTGGCTATCTATGCAGTCTGTTGAACAGGAAAAATGGCTGCCATCTGTCTTTCCTGAAGGAAACCAAGACATTTGGAAGCCATTGGTATGAGAAAAAACATTGAGTTTTAGAGTTACAAAATAATGGCTTCTAGCCATGACTAGCCTTAGGGAAACCAAGAAAAAGACTGAAATTATTGTCTGTGACAATTACCCGATGGGCTCTGCAGAATCCATGTCTCCTTCGTCGTCCTTGTCATCGGCTTTGACTATCATCACAAAGGGTTGAGAACATGTCAGGCAGTGTTTTCCTGACTATGTATCTGAGTAGGCATCATAGAGAAATTAGACGTGTTGGTTGAATAGACTGGTGCGGTGGATTATGTCCTCCACCATGCTCCTTAGTTTAAAAAGTAATGTCAAGTGGTCTGGGTGGAGGAGTGGCAGTTGGACATGCCCTTCCCCTTGAATGGAAGAAAGAGGATGTGGCATTGGAGCGATGCCACCCTCCTCCTCCAGACTAGCCTCTGTCAAATCGCCTTCCAGACCTGTTGCCTCATCCTCGACTGGCTCGTTTCTTCCTAGGACTTCTGTTGGAGGGATCTTTGTTGCACCTGAGGTCGGTTCTGCCTCCAGATCTGTCGGGATTTCTTCAATGATGTGGTCGAGGGGTAAATCATCCAAATGGGGTTCTTTTCCTTGAGAGGCTTGATTATTATAGGTGACTAGTTGAGTACATTCCCCTGGAAAGCAAGTCGGCGGGTTCGAATTATCTGGAACAGTGAAGAGAAGGTGTGTTTGGGGGACTTGGATGGGTACGTCTAGGATGTTTTCCTCAATGATGGACATGGGAGGCATGCAAAGCCTCCTAATTTTGTGGGTGATATACGTCCAGGCCATGGACAATGCCCTCTCGAACTTTTGTTGTCGCTTTCTGCACCCAGTCGAGGCATACCAGGAAGCTGCCCTGCAGGGCTTACCTCATTCCCGTGGCATGTGGAGGTGCCAGGCAGTTTCCCTGGTAGCAATTAGGCAGCTGCACTCACACTAGAGCTCAATGATGCCCAAATTCTATGGCTTTAGCTCAAAATGAGCCCTTTCCTTTTTGAAATCGACTAAATCCATGAGGAGTAAAGTGACCAGACCCGCCATTAAGGCCATACACTGAGTGCTCTTTGAATCCGTGCCTTTCACTCACGCAAGAGGTCTTGGCTCATCATCCTGGCTAATCCGGCTTGCTCCCATCCTTAATGGTGAGGGGATGGGAGCCGGTGGCCTGTATTTAAGGCCCGACCAAGCATTGTTCCATGTGTCATTCCTATGCAAGGTGGCACCCCATCCGGGGTTGAGTAGTCCTTGTTGGCAAGGCATTAACACCGGGTGGAGAGTTCTGTAACTTCCAATATGCGAGGAGCCCAGTAGATGCTTTCCTTCTCCGTTGTTACTCCTTCATTTGCTAAGAAATCCAATAGACTGTTCACATCTATTTTCACATGGGAGGGGATGATACTGAGATCAGGTATAAGAAGGGACCCGAATTCCTCTAGTAGACACGACAGTCTCCAGCTGGGCGGGATTTTACTTGGATGTGCCCCATGGAGAATCTTGGTAATTATCTGGATGATGACTTGAGAATCTCATTCCAAAATGATGTTGTGGAAGTCATTCTCTATTGTTGCTTGTGTGCCTCAGAGGAGGCCAGTCATTTTAGCGGCATTATTTGTGTTTTCCCCAATGAAACTTGCCACAAGGCAATGGATCTGGTCATCTGAGTTTCTGAGGGCGGCTCCAAATCCAGCAAGTCCTGGGTTCCCTTTGGAAGCCCCATCAAAGTTGACCTTTATAAATATTACTGGGGGAGGGGACCAAGTAATTGGGCTTCTTCTACGGTGACTTCTTGGATTAACCACAGGCTGGTTTTTCAGGCTAATCTGCCACTGCTGGAAAATGCACTACTCCTTCGGGTCGCAATTCAGATCCTCCTTCTTCCAAGTTTTACTATGGATTGTTTCACGAATGGATCTGGTTATTTTTCCCCAAATTAGGTCCTGATTGTAAGCCTTAGAGTGGAATATCCTTTTATTTTGTTCCTTCCAAATTTTCTAGAGAGTGAATCCTAGAAGTAGTAGCCAGATGTGGGCCAGAATAGGATTTTTGAAGGATATCAAATCCCAATTATCGATTTTATATCTAATGTTGTTCTTGTACCAGTTCATTCTACACATTGCTTGAGCCCCTTGGTCCCATATCCATTGGCTGAAAGGACATCTATTAAAGAGGTGTTCCAAGGTTTCCTCTTGTTGTTGACATAAGGGGCAGATTGATGGTCCAATGAAGCCTCTTTTCCAGAGGATATCCCAAGTGAGGATATGGTTTTGGATGATGAGCCAAAGAAAGGTTGACACCTTTGGCCATAGGAGGGGGCTCCAAACCTTGTTTCAAATATTCTCCTTGTCCTCATTCTGGTGATTGCCTTGCAAATAGTAGGCTTCTTTGACTGAAAAGTTACCTGTAGTGGACTGCCCCCATCTAAGAATGTTCGGGCCTTCTCACATGGGGATTTTCCGGTGGCTAGCATAGTACCGCCAGGAGTGAAGGTCTGGGCTATCTGGGATCTGTAGCTCTTGGGTGGAGGTCTTCCATTATCGCCAGGGAAGAGTTCTCTCCCCAGGTCACAAAAAATCCTTTACATGTTGAAAGGTGTACCTGTGAAGCAATTGCCTAAGGGGTTATAGCTCCTCTAGCTGGTCTAGAGGTATTTTTTGTTGCCACGAGTACTGGCAGAAGAGTGCATTTTCCCCAGTTCAGATCTCCCAGAAGGCATGCTTCTGTATCAACTCTCTGTTTTGCCAGGCTGTGTTCCAGATGTTGGATCCCAGAATCTGGTCATTGTGACGAATGAGGTTATCTGCTCTTGTGGTTGGAGCATATTTTTGTTTCCAAATCTGTGCCCAGAGCACAGTGGGGGATTTTAACCATCTCTACCACATTTTGGCTCCCATGACTTGGTTGAGTTTCCCTAGGTCTCGAAGTCCCAACCCTCCCCACGCTTTAGGCTTGCATAGCTTGTCCCAACCAACTAATGCCCACTTCTTGTTCGGATGGTGCCCATGCCAAAGGAAGTTTCTCTGGAGGTTTCAGATGGCTCTGATGACTTGTTTAGGCACTGCCAGGGCTACAAACAGGTAGGTAGGCAAAGTTTGTAGAACTTACTTGAGAAGCACCAACCTTGCTGCTATGTTGAGAGGTCTAAAGGTCCAGTTATTGACCCTATTAGAGATAGAGAGAAGCAGGTTTTCCCAAGATATGGATTTGCTGGGGCTCCTATAGAGGGATGCCTAGGTAGTTGGATGGAAGGGAGCTCTTGGGTATTCCCAAGAGTCTTGAGATATGATTCTGAACCACTTTTGGAGTGTTGAAAAAGTAGAGTTTGGATTTGTCAAGGTTGAGGGCCATGCCTGAAGCTTCTACAAAGTCAGAGAGGATGGAGGTTATCTTGATAGCTTCTCGAGTAGTGGGGGTATTCAAGAGGAGGATTTCATCAACAAATTGGCTATGTGAGGGTGTTGGTTGAATATATGTAAGGGTAGGCCTTTAAGGGTGCATTCCAATATCGTTGTCTTGATGTAACGTCCCAGGCCTTCTGCCATGAGTATGAAGAGGAAGGGTGAGAGAGGGTCTCCTTGTCTTATGCCCCTAGAGGGAGTGAAGAGTCGGTAGGGTACCCCATTTACCAGGATGGAAAAGAAGGTTGAAGTGGTTAATTTCATAATCTAGTTTACCCAGTGTTGTTCAAAACCAAAGGCTTCTAGCATAGAGTGAAGGTACTTCCAGTTGACTCTATCAAAAGATTTTGAAATATCGAGTTTAATAAGAATACCTAGGACTTTAGTTGTATTGAGAGAGTGGATTACCCCGTGAGCCAGGATGATTTTGTCCATGATTTGTTGTCCTTCAACATAGCCTGATTGTTCCTTGGAGATGATGAAGGGAAGGATTGGCTTAAGGCGAGTAGCAATCACCTTTGTAATGACTTTGTATATGACATTGCAGAGTGCGATTGGTCTGTATTATTTGGGATGGGTCACCCTTTCCTCCTTCAAAATTAGTGTGAGGAAGGTTGCATTGAGGGCTGATAAAACTTGGCCTGAGGTTCATGATTCCTCCACAACCTGTCTCACCTCTTCCTTGATTAGATCCCAACAATGGTGAAAGAAGTCGGTGGTGAAACCATCTGGGCTGGGTGCTTTACCTGGTGACATTTCTTTAATTGCCTGATCCACCTCTTCCTGAGTAAAGGGTCTCATTAGTGCTTCATTCTGTTCTGGATTTACCAGGGAGGGTATATTCCCAGTTAACCTTGGGATTGCTACAGTTCTGTCTCCATTGGTTTCCGTTAGGAGATCTTTATAGTAGGTTTTTAACTCTTCATCTATTTGGGTGTGCTCCCTGATGGGGTTTCCTTGGGCATCTTCCAGATGTGATATTTTATTGATGTAGCGGTGGTGCACCATGGCTCTGTGAAATAATTTTTTGTTCTTCTCGCTCTCTCTGAGCTATTGGACTCTAGATTTCTGTTGCCATAGGATTCGCTCTTGTTTTTTCCTTCCCTCCAAACTGGCTTGGAGCTCTTCTTCCTCCTTCATCAGATCTATTGTTCTAGTCCCTGAAATGAAGATTTTATGCAACTATTCCAACCTATTTTCAATAGCCTGCATGCTTTGAAATATGTTTCCAAAAGTTTTCTTGTTCTAGAGCTTTAGTGAGATTTTGAAATTTTTAAGACACTGCTGGAATTTTTACATGCAGGTGCCATGGTCTATTTCCACTTGGGCCCACCAAGACTTTGCAAGATGCTGAAAGTCAGGGTGTGAGAGCCATAATTTCTCAAAGAGAAATGGTTTGAGCTGGGGCACAACCCCTGTTTCTAGGCAGAAGGCGACCAACCAATGGTCTGAACCAGCCCTAGGGAGAATGAGGATTTCCATGCTTAGATCTCATTCTAGTAATTCCTCCACTACGAGGAAACGATCCAAATGGTAGGCCACCTGCTAGTGCCCCGTTCTGCGGTTGGACCAGGTAAATATTCCATTATTGTTTTCTATGTCTACTAGATTTAGAGAATCTATGAGGGTTTTCAACTTACTACTATCAGGCTAAAGTCGCTTGGTCCTGCCTTTATTCTACTCTAGCATCGAGATCATGTTGAAATTGCCTCCTATGATCTAGTTGTGCATGCTCAACAGGGCTCTGATATGAGCTATTCGCTTCATGAGATTGTTCTTGTCCTGCTGACTCTGAGGTCTGTAAACATTTGTGATGTAACCTTCTTGAGATGACCCTATGATCATGAAATGGGCAGTGAGCACGCCAATGGTAGAGAAAGGTTCACTGAGGGTGACCGTGTTGGGGTTCCATAGTATGGCTAATCCTCCTGACACTCCGGTGGAGTCAGTGTGTATGGATTCACATCCTCACCAACTTCTCTGGAATATGGTTTCTGCTTCCCGTCCAACACATTTTGTCTCCTGTAATAGCAAGATGTTTGGATTTTCTTCTTGGATCAAGTCTCATAGGATCCTTTGGTTGGATATACCATTAATTCCCCTAATATTCCAGGTGATGATGTTCATCATAATGGTTGTTGGGTTGGGTGGAGGTATCCCTTCGAGAGCTTTTGGATCTACCCATAATTGAGCATAAGGTTTCCTGCTTCTTTGATAAGTTGTTGGGCTGACTTCCTTCCTCTTCTTTTGTTTTCACGAGGTATCTTCTTTGTGTCTGAGCTTAGATCCATGGATACACCCAGCATGGTTGTGGATCCTGTTGTAGAATCCAAAAAAACCTTATGGACTTTGTGAAGCTTCTCCTTGGGGAGGGCTTGTAGATCCTTGTGGTTGAGAGCTTCTTCTAGTTTTTCCAGGTCTATGCCTACTAGGTAATGGTCATCCAATTGCATGTGGATGTCTGTGTCCATGGGGCGACACTCTTCTGGGCTGGCCTCATTGGTTTGTACCGATGAGAGTAAAACTTGGTTCTTCCCTTTCACCTGTTGTTTTTCTTTGTGCGGATCTTGGATTTCTTCATCTTCCAATAGTTGTTTTAGGATCTCATAAGAGTTTTTGGTTTGAATACCAGGCATGGGATCAAGGTGTTGTTTCTTTGGAGGGTTTTTGTTTCTGCTGGTGACCATGGTGAATCCATCCTTCTGCTTGGCCTCGTTGGCTTTAGTTTCCTGGATATTCAGTGGACAATCCCTAAAGAGGTGGCCATGTTCATGACACTTCCTATAGCGGAATGGAATGTGTTCATAATCTAGCATTTGTTGCCAGTCCTCGTCTTGATATTCCGGAGTGACAGATCCAGGGATATCTTTGGAGATGTCCATGTAAACACAGATTTGGGCATATGAGGTGTATTTCCTTTGTCTTGTGGCCTCTAATGTTTTGATGTAGTGCCCCACTATGTTTCCTATTCCCATGAGCATTTCCTCTAGCCAAAACTCTCCGGGCAAGGAGTATAGTCGAATCCAAACTGGAGCCATTGTGAAATATTCCTTGTGCAGGCTAAATCTTTCCACCCAGAAGCGTAGGAAAAACCTAGCCGAGTTGTAGAAGTATGGTTCATTTTCGAAGATTCTGTCCTTATCTTCTAGGTTGTACAGGATGATTGTGAAAAAGCCTTTGGAGCTTAGCTGGACCTCTAATCTCCTTTAGGGTTCCACCAATGCTTGATCCAGTGAGTTAGGTCACATTCTGAAGGCCATAATCCTAGGAACTTTCCTATGAGGGTATGCTCCTGCATGAGCTAGGTATGTTCGCCTACCCTTGTTGAGATGATGAGATATTTTGGGGATTTCTCTGTTTGTGGGATGCATTTGCCGGGCTCCCATCCGCGAGGTACTTTTGGATGGGACATTCCTTCTTCCACATCCATATCTTTCCAAAGTCCTTTTTTTTTGGCTAGAAGTTGGTCTCGTAACTGCGGTGGTGGCTCGAAAGAGGGACGTTTCGCTCTTGTGCCCACTCTATTGTTGGCAGTTACGTTACTGTATGAGGGAGGTTTCCCCCCCTCTGATGGACTCATTCTGACTGATCATACGTTGGGTCTTCCTATTATGTATCGTATCAAACATAAGGTACTGTGGCAGAGATTTTAGGTCATGCGCAGATGAGGCAGTGTAGAGCGCTAGGGTTTCATAATTCTACTTTTACTAACCAAATAAAATTGAATACTCAAGTATAAACAAATTTCCAAAATAACCAATCACGCAACGAGGTTCTTGGCATGTATTCATGTACGCTGGTGAAAACATAAAAAGACAACAATGTAGACAACAAAAAATATAATGGTAGTTCATACTTACTGCCACACACTATGTGCATCATACCAACAACTACAATATTAGAGACCCCTGCTGAGACCGAATCCATCCAATCGGACATTGGATCATCTAGAACAAGAGGAGACTTCAGTTGATCTAGAAGACTAAGTCTATGTTGTTTGAAATCTATTGTATTAACAAGACTGGGCTGCTCATGTCCTTGTTGAAACAACTCACGAAATTCATGTGATTCACAACCAGTAAGGGCAACAAAACACTCTTCATATTGCTCATCTGGTTGTTTGAAATGAGAGAGTATGTCTTCTACATGGATTTTTTTTTCTCGTTTTTTTCCATAAGGTCATTTTCAGACTTATAGATTTCTTGTTGCTCAACGATTTCTAGGGAATGCAGATCCATATCTACTATAAAATTGGATTTGAAATGTTGATTTGGTAGCTCCTGTTCATAACTAGTAAATGGAATTTGTTCAACTTCAAATATATCACAAACAGGTTCTAAATATTCATGAAAAATTTGAGCAACAAATTGATAATAGTCATGACTATTGTTAGCTGCATCACGAACACAAAGCTAGAAAACATTCTGCTAGAAATACAGACTAAATAAGGATTTAATATCAACATTTATTGCCTTCTCATCATCATTTTGAGTTTTAAAAGAATGTTGAAAGTCATCATGCTATATAACCGAATTGGAAGAAGATACAACTGATAATGAATCTTCATTCTCTTCCTCAGCATTAGCATCCCCTTCATCTATATTGCTAGAAGAATTAATAATGGACTGTTGAATCAATGATTCAAATTCTTCACAACAGTTTTCCCAAAGTAAATCAGCTGGAAAAAACCTTTTACAATGTTCACTAAATGTTGCATGGAACTGTTTCAGGGAAGATATGCTAGCAAGAGGCAATGATCGGTACCATTCATGAACATATCCCTCTAAATATTACATGAACATCTTCATAAATACATCCTCATGATGTATACCCAACCGATGCATGACTTCATGGAATTCAAGCAAATGATTTGCAGGGTTATCATCTTTATTTTCTCTAAATCTGGGAAATTAATCACCCCACTCATCTACAGTAGGAACAATATTTGGGAAACCAGGAACATCAAATAAATTAAAAGAAGCAAACCTTCGAGCCAAGATGGATTCCATATGAAAATATGAGTTCTTAAAACTATGGAGTCACCACTGGATCCTTTAACCATGGAGTCACCAAGTGAACGATATGCAGTTTGAATGCGTCTGGTCTTTGTTCACCATCAAATACCAAATCTGATCGTTGTCGTTCTCCCAGGGAAAG
>JASDQU010028071.1:12078-22261 GCA_032191745.1 Picea mariana | reverse complement strand
CAATTGAATTAATTTAAGAAAGTTAAACAAACATGCTTTAAATCATCAATTACCTCTTGTGGGCATGACATAGCTATTAGGCATGTGTTTTGGGAGGGAGTAGTATAGTATAGGTTTATAACAGAGGCAAAAAGGCTTAGATATAGGGTAAGATAGGGCATTATCTATGTCAAAATAAAAACTCAACACTGCTTCTCTTCCATTTCTTCCTTTCTTAGTGCTTCTATTTCAACTTCTAAACACTGCTTTTATTCAATATAACTTTTGTATGTTTCATCAATCCTTCTTTCTTCTTCTAGTTGATCTTCTAGATTCACGATGACTTGTTGGGATTCTTCGAAAATTTCTTGAGAATGCTTCTTGACTAATTGTTCCCAGGGATGATTTTAGGGGATAAATTTCGCTCATGGGCTAATTTTCCATGGATTTTCCAAAAACGAGATTCACTATTTTAAAAATGATTTGCCCAAAATCTATAGGATAAAATGATTTTACCTTAAAAATCGCCAAAAGTTTATAAAAACTATACAAAATACTTAGAAATTTGAATATTTTTACAAAAATATCGCCAAACATTTATAGTTGACATATGAAGGATTAGTAAGTTTCGCCAATGTTTCTACATTTTGAAATAAATTTCCATCCTTAAAATCATCCCTAATTGTTCCTTCAGATACATTATTTTCTTGCTTTCTTTTGTCAATTCATCTAAGGCTTTGATTAATTCCTGTTCAAGGTCTACCATGCCTTCTTCACAATGTTCTTGTTTTGAATATGTCTAACATTATGAAAATCTTTCTTCTTGTTATGTACCCGCATCTTCTTTAGCATTCTCTAGCTTTGTGATGGGAGATTCCTCAAGGTATAGATTATGTATCTTATCCGAAAGTTCTTTGGCTAATGAACATTTTCCCTCTTTCTCTCTTATCAAATTAGGTAATCCTTCCCAGATGAAAACCATTGCTATTTTTTTGTTTATTTTTAATTCCTTCTTGGTTCCAGTATTTAGTTTCTTTGTAGTAGTGTTTCTGGTAACAATTGATTGTCAAACATCATATCCCCGTGCCTGTAAAAATACTTTCATTATTGTGCTCCATATCTCGTAGTCCAGACCATTCTAATTTCTATCCATTGAATATTGGTGCTTTATTTTCAGTGCAATCCATGATCTTCCTTCCAGTGGTCAAACTATTTTCTTGAAGGACCTGCTCTGATACCAATTGTTGGAATACTGAGATGGGGGGTGAATCGATATGATCACTTTTATCACTTTTCACCACAATATATAAACTTCAATATTATCCGTGGTATATCATCAATGTATCATCTATGATTTTATTCAATATATCATGAGCATATAAACATAAGTAGAATCACATCAAATACACAGTACACTAAAGTTTATGTGGAAACCCAAATGGGAGAAAACCACATAATTCTTTCTTATATATATCAAAGAATACATTCATTGGAAACACCAACTTCCCAATTCTCCAACTACAACTACAAGGAGGCTACGACCCCCTATTTATAGGCTCTAACCTGAAGGAAGGTACAAATCCCTGAATTCTCTAGATCCAACCAGAAGGAGGCTACAACCCCTTGATTCTCAAGCTCCAACCTGAAGGATGCTCCAACTCCCTGTGTTCTCTAGATCCAACTAGAATTACCCTACAACCCCCTAATTCGCATGCTCCAACTTGAAGGAAGCTCTGACTCCCTATGTTCTCTGGCACCAACTGGAAGGAGGCAACAACCCTCTTTCCTTGTCCCATCCTACCACCCTCAAATACAAGTGTAGACCAAATTCTCACTACCACAATCACTGCCACTGTTACTGCCACTATCAATGCCACTGCCACATCAACCTTAACCTATCAACCTATGACTATCACTATCAACCTTTCACTCTTAACCTGCCATTGTATCCAACCTATCACTGTCACTAATACTCAACCATATCCTCTCACATGGAGTATATACCAAGGACACCTCTCAACTAGATGTCCAACATCACCAACACATGCCTCTACCAAGAATGTACCAATATAACCAACATACCATCACAAGATATGTGTCTCAACCATGTACCAAACTATCAACCTATACCATACAAAGCACCAAGTGTGTACCACTACAAGTGCATCAACCATGCACCAACACCTATACCAAACTGTGCATCAACAATGCACCATAACCTGTATCATATGCCTCAACCATCAACTATGTACATCAACACCATACCAAGTACCAATCATGTACCATAACATGTATCAACCATGTACATCAACACATGTACCATACCATGTACCAACAATGTATCTCAACCATATACCATATCACTCAATCATGACATACACCAAGTACCATAGGATATATCAATAAAGTACCATCAATCATGTACCTCAACCAAGTACCAACATCACCAAGAGATGTATCTCATACATATGTTGTCATATACCAAGTGTAATCCTCAACAATGTATCAATATCAATAAAACCATACACCATGTACCAATGGTTCAATAGTATACCAAGTGTAAGCCTCAAGGATGTACCATAGCATCATCACCATGTAACAAAACCAGATATCAAGATACCAATATAACCAAGATGTATTACTACTCAATGTGCCATACCACTATCACTAATATGTACCATGTATCAACAAAACATGCCTCTCAAGCATGTACCATACCATCACCAAGAATAAGATATAATCACATAAGCATAAATGTGACTTGTCACTGACATGTTGTATTATAACACTGACATGTAACTCTTCCATATCCTTCATCATCCTGGTACCAACATTTCCCCCAAATTTTCCTTATCCTTGTGTGACTAAGACTCTTTTTATGTGGTTCTTTACATGACGTCACTTAGGAAACTTGTGGGGGTGCCTCATTTGACATCCTCAAGCTAACCTGTGAAGTCCTTCCAAATTAGGGTTACAAAAAAAAACAAGCACTTTGGAGCTTTAAAACTTTCTCTCTTTCCTCTCACTTTCTCCATTTCCTCAAACGTTTCATTTGATTTACCAATAAACCAAAATACTAGACCATAACATTCTCACGAGATAGATATTCAATGTAAGTGTGTGTGTATCCTTATGAGAGACTCCTTGAGGTGTTTATATACTTTTTAATATTATCCTCTTTCCTTAATCTTAGGGCTTCTATTACTTTCTTGTCACAACCACTTTACCCATTTCAATTGACTTGTAACCAATTAGAGGCTTCTTGACCATTCTTCGTGGATTCCAAATTCACAAGGCCATATCTCCCTAACCATGAAAAACCACATGGTGTAACACCTATCATCGGAAATTACACGACAATGAAAATATATCTATGAGTGTATTCCATGCTTTTATATTGTCCTTCACATCCATATTCCTCAACCAACTTTGATTCCCATAACCAGACCTCCTGGGCATCATGTATAATTCATCAAATCCACCCAACATATCTATTGACATCAACCACTCCATCAATGAAAACTAAATCACCATCAATCTCAACCACATCTCTAGGGATTTTAGACTTCTCCAAGGGTTGACATCAATCTCTAAGGGCTGACATCAATGAAAACCAACTGTCCAACAATGTTACCCTTTAGCATTGATGGAAACACTGATGGAAACATTGATTCTCCAACACTCATATTCCCCCTGTGACCATTGATCCTAATTAATGTTTCTCTCTATCTCCCCCTTTGACATCAATGTCAAAGGGTCTCTTTCCTTGGGGTTTCTCCCCTCATCTTCATGCATCTTTTCTTTCTATTTGTTTTCATGTCTTTGTTCTTTCTCTTCTCTTTTGACATCATGGAAAAAAAGATAACTCCCCCTGTTGGTATGTCTTCCCCTATTTGTATGCTATTAATATTCCTTTCTGGATATCTTTCTATGATGATTTCTCTTCCCTTGACTTCCTTGGAATATGTCATGTAGGATACATGTAAATGTTTCATTTCCTCTCTTCCAGTGCTTTCTTATTGTCCATTGGTGCTTCCTCTTGTAAATCTATGACATATACAAAAATATTCATTACTTTATTTCTTCATTCACTTGTCATGTTTACTTGAACATATTTTTCAATGATTTTATTTTCATTACTTAGCTTCTTATCAATGTTTCTCTTTTCTTGTTCTGATATGCCTTTCATTGCTTTCATTTTTGTGATCAACCAATTCCAACTGATTCCACTGATTCCAATTGTAAATACACTGCTATGTATCTTCTCTAACCATTTTTTTGTACCTACTAAGTATCCATATGGGTCCATATGTCACATACTATCCATGAATTTTCTACTCAATTTTCCATAATGATGACCCATCTATCATTGTACTATCATGAAGGCTTCACATTTGCAACCGATCATCACATATTCATGTTTCTTCAAATTGATTCAAATGTGTCCACTGGTCTTCTCTATATTCAAATCAAACTCTGCATCTCTGGAAAAACCTGTATTGAAGATATCCCTGCCTGAATATATACATCGAATATAATCATAAATTTATGCCTATGTAACTACCAACCAATATCTCCATGGAAACACTACTTCTCAACTGATCAATCTGTCACACTGTAATTTTGTTATCTCACCGTTCTGAATGTCTTTGCATATACTTCAAACTAATCAATAGTATATCATCAATGTATCATCTATGATTTCATTCATAATATCATGAGCATATAAACATAAGAAACATCACATCAAAATCACCACATCAAATATATTATACATTAAAGTTTACATTGAAACACAAATGGGAGAAAACCATTGAATGCTTTCTTATATATATCAAAGAATACATTCATTGGAAGCACCAACTTCCCAATTCTCCAGCTACAATTGCAAGGAGGATACGACCCCCTATTTACAGGCTCAAACTTGAAGGAAGCTACAACTCCCTGAATTCTCTAGCTCCAACCAGAAGGAGGCTACAACCCCCTAATTATTAGGCTCCAACCTAAAGAAATATCCAACTCCTTGTGTTGTCTGGCTGCAACCTGAAGAAGGATACAACTCCCTGATTATTAGGATCCAACCTAAAGGAATATATGAATCCTTGTTTTCTCTGACACCAACCAAAAGGAGGCTACAAATCCCTTTCCTTGTCCCATCCTTCTACCCTAAAATACAAGTGTAGACCATGTTAGGCACCATTAAAAAAAAATTTGTGAAATCAAGATTTCAGAATCTGGCGGAATGCTAAACTAGTTTGGAAGCCTGATAAATTAGGAAAAGGGATAAATATGACAAGGAAAGGGCTAAATATGGCAGGAGAGTTAATATGATCGAACCTGATGCATCGTGAATCGTGATTTCTTAAGATCAACGACCAAGAATGATTTTGCGGGGAGAAGTTATGCGGGGGTTAATTTTGGAGAGCGGTCTCAAAATTTAAACCAAAGTTTTCTCTCGGGGTTATGTGGCATCACCAGGTGCATTTCAGGATGAAATGTGGGTTTCCTCAAACCACTTTCTCATGCCCCTGAAAAGTGGAAAATTATAAAAGGGCATTTTTTCGTTTATTTTATTTTATTTTGAATGTTGGACCGTTAAAACCTTGGCACAACCACCATCTTTCACCTGTATGTCAACAATACACCAATTGTACGCCATTGTCACTCATTTCCAGGTGTTTTTCATCACAACCATGGATCCCATCATAACCTCGGTAACAAAACAAGATCCTGTGGCAAATGAAGAAGCCCTAATTGACCGAGATTTAGATGTTTTTGACACCGAAATCACTATTTCTCCTATCTCTGTGTCCAAAAGCAACCTGCCCGATAAAGTAGGAAGATATATATTGTTCCTTAATGCAGTCCAGACCACCATATTCCCTTATGCTTTCGAAATTGATTTCTCGTTTCCCGAGTTTATAGGCTGGTGCACCGAACAATATTCCCATGAAGAAAGAGTCATTGTGAATAAATGAGGGTCCGAGGTCTTGTGTAGAGTAGAGAGTCTATCAATTCGAGAGTCCCTCCATATACCAGAGTCTTTTTCTGCAATTTATGAACCTTTCAATGAAGAAAATATGATTAGGGTATATAGAGAATGTCCATTATAGGTCCGAGATCTATTTTTACAGACAATTATCAAACCTGAACATTTTTCAGAAGGTTTGACTTTGCCGATGAATTTAAATATAATGATTATCGAAGTCCAATGGGAATCCTCCCTATTGAGTCAAGTTTTAGGTCTAGACAAATAAAATATGTGGTTGAAGTCATGCTTGGCTTCCTTTGAACATTTTTTAAGTTAGATTCTAGTTTGTTAGTCTGTATTAGTTTTGATCAATTCCTAGCTGATAATATTCATAAACATCTAGTGAATTTTTTCTCTCTAAGAGATTTCAGATACTACCCCTATCTGCTGAGAATTTTCTTGGAAACCAACAAGAGAAAATTTCTAGAAGAAGCATTTGTGTCAACTGAATGTAAAAGGATTGCAATACTTATCTTCATCAACAAAGTCATATATAGATTTTACAGTTTGATTTTCAATACCAGCCTAACTAGAGTTTTGGATGACATGAGAATCTATCTATAGCCAAATCCAGAGAACAAAGTGGGGGATTGGGTACTATTCATGCACTCAATAGTAATCTGGATATATGGTTTCCATGAATCCCCTTACCTATTGCCTATTTTTCTGACTCTTAGAATATTTTCCCTTGAATTCATTGGGCAGAGAATTGTATCTGAGATAGAGCACTTCCTGAAGTTGCACAAAGTCCCCAACCTTAAGTTCCCTTTTATCATTGGCTCCTTCATTGTCAAAGCCAAATCATGTTTATCTCAAGTTCAAGCAAAGCTCAAATAGTTTGATTTTGCACAGTTACATGGAAGAAGGTATGATCCACATATAATCATATCCAAGAGAAGATTGATGAACAAACAAGCCCCTTATGAGCATGAAAAGGTTGAGGTTTTTGATAAGATGGAAAATATAGAAGTCTCTGTTGATATGGAAGCAATCTTGCAACCAATTCAAACAAAACAAATGGAGGAAAACCTCCAATAAAGTCAAACACAACAAGCTTCTCAGAAACTGATAATGAAAGCCCCTAAGATAAGTGTTTATAGAAAGAGAAGCAATTTAGAGGCCATGGGAATCAGTGATCAACAAACTACTCCTAAGAAGATGAAAGTTTCACAACCAACACAAATTGTGGATTTAGAAGAAGAAGAGCCCAGAGAGCAAGTAAATATAAATATAGTGGAAAATGGTGCCAGCACTATAGAGGTTGAAAAGGAAATTGAACTACAAAGTGAAGGTATCTCAAGAACCTTTAGCAACAAGAAATACATTTTTGATAAAACATCTGAGGAAGTTAATCAATCCAGAGAAGATTTGGAAAAACAGTATGCTGAGAAGGGAAACACAACTCTGGGTGAGATGAGGGATTTAGTCCCCGAAGTGGAAAAGATTTCTCAGCATAAATCTTCTATGTTCATAGTAAGGGATGTTGAAAAGAGGACCTTTAACATTGTAGTTGCAGATGAAGACAAAGTATATAAAATAAAGATAAGATATGATAACATAAGTGTTCCAAACAAGGTCAAATTCCACAAGCATACCAGTGATATGTTATATTATGATTACTTGAGTTTAAGCTTGAAGAATTCAAAACTATCATCTTATGCAATGAAATTGGAAGGACAGTTGAGGCAGGAAAAAAAATATAGCAAAGCTTGGTAGACTCAGGTCAAGAGGTTGGAATCTGAAGGCCCCCAAGGATTGAAATCTTGATTGGATGAGAAGGACAAATTAATTCAAAGTTTGAAGAAGAAATTGAAAATGTATGCTAGAGAGCATCCACACACAACATAATTGGTTTCTCTAGAATAGGAAAATGAAACACTTCGCCAAGAGACATTGGACTACAAGGCTAGAGTGTTGCAGCTAGAAAAAGAAAAGGTGAAATGGTCACAAGAGAAGACATAATTTCTAAACGAGGTTGTAGTTGTAGCTCCTGCTACAGAAGTTGGGTCAAACACTGAAGGACTTGTCCAAGCTATGTCACAAGTTAGATTGAAAGAAGGATAATTCAAAGGGATAAAATAAAGAATAGATAAATTGAAGCAGGAGATGTAGGAAAAGGATAAAAGAATGGCTCAATTTCAAAAGGAGAATGAATTCTTGCAAGAAAGAATAGATAAATTGAAGATGAGGTTAAGAGGCAAAGGCATGTTGTAGGGGGGCAAGCATATCATATGGAACTCTATAGCTGTTGAATCTTCCAAGTTCAGAGTATATTTGAATTTCATTAATGATAAAGACAATATAGCCATCACATCTAGAAGAAGGTGCACTGTTGTGAATGAAACTTTAGCAAAGAAACCATCAGAATGGGCCCAAAGTTCCAAAAATCTACTCAACATTGTTCCTACTACATACCTTCAGACTATTTGGTTTAAATATAGAAATACATTGATTATCTAGGCAATGAGTGTTATAACCCTAAATTGCACCACACATGCTTACCTGGCATCAGGCCAACTCATATCCCTTCTTTGACAAAAACTATTGAACAACTCTTCTAAAAACTCCATTTTTAAAAGTACATGCTAGTTGGCCCACTACAGCCCACGTGTACCTACAAAGTACATGCTAGCAGGCCCACTACAGCCCGCGTGTACCTTCAGAATAAAAAAAAAAGGAAATTTGTTGATGGAACAAAAATCTATTGGCCAGTTAACTGAAACTCCCGGCCATGCATGGCCGAGAGTTCATCCAAAACCCTAGCTCCTTCTAGCCTATAAAAGAAGGGGTAGGGGTACCATTTGGGAGGAGGAAAATTATAGCGAAGAAACTCTTCCCATTTGCCAAATCCATTGTCCCAACCCTTTCACCTTTCCTCAAGCCAAAGGAGAATTAATGCAAAGAAGTTGGAGGACAGAAGAGGAGGAGCCCATGATCAGGATCAAGGAGCGGTGGCCGGTCTCGACTTTGATTGTAAGTTGATTCATTGGTCAAATAATAAAAGAATACTTTTCCCATCCCAATGCATGAGTTATTGATGGTTTGTTTAATTTATGCTTAATTTCTAACCCTCAAGTAGAAAAATAGCATGCATGAGTAGTGGTTTGTCTTGATTGTAGGATTATCTTTGGAAGGAGTAGCGCAAGCAAGCAGGCAAAGCACAACGGAGGATCTACACCAAACATCAGTAAAAATGTTAGTAGTTCCTTCCCATGCATGTATTGTGAAAGAGGGGTTTAAGTTTTGGGTGGTAGGTTAAAAAGTAATTTCTTTACAGTCAAAATCTGCATGCAAGTCTGGCCCTAGTTTGCTAGTCCGTATGGTATTTTTCCCAACAACAGAGTTGGCGACCATACTGGGGAAGATACTCTTTAGGGTTTCCAGATTTAGTTGAGTTTGTGGGTAGTTTAAAAGATTAGATTTTTGTTCTTTCTTTGTCTGTTTGTTTTCTGTTAGGTCTGAGCTAGCAGGGAGCCTGGTTCTTTATACCAGTTTTTCCTTGACTATTGCTTGACAGTAATTATTGGGACACACAGAGGTACGCACAGCCTGCAGAAGGCCTGCACACGTGTACCCGTCCCCTAATCTCTTATAGCCTGCATGTGAATGCTAGCTGTAGAGGTTTCAGTAGCGTGTAGGAGTTCAGAGAGCTTGAGAGGCAGTCCTCCTCTTCCCTGTCAGAATTATACATTCTCAGGGGGTTTTCTGGATCCTATCTGAGTCTTGTTGGTTCACAGTCTTGTCTTAGTTTGTCTTGTTGTGTTTTGTTATTCCTTGCAATTATTTTTCTTTTCTGTTAAAAGAAGCATCCAATCCTTCAAGAGACCCTAGTTATCAATACCAGAGGCCTCTTCTTGGTTTGGGTTGCATGTGTTTATTTTTCTCTTAGAGTTTATACATACATGCGGCCTATACAAGGGTAGCCCGTGTGTACATGCGTTCTGTTTTAGCTCAGCACGCGTTCGCACGCATGCTGTTTCAGTGACAGTAGCATGCTTGACAGGTTTCTTTTCAATCAGGGTGGGGCAGTCATCCCCTCCTGTGGTGAGAAGTGTTCCTCAGGTGTTTGAGTCTAGGGTTGAACAGTCAGTAGGTTAGGGCCTCTTACCCTTAGCCTATTTTTTCTTAGTTGATAGTTGATAGAAAAGATAAAAAAGAAAAATTTTGTTTTAT
>JASDQU010028071.1:0-12028 GCA_032191745.1 Picea mariana | reverse complement strand
ATCCAACCTATCACTGTCACTAATACTCAACCATATCCTCTCACATGGATTATATACCAAGGACACCTCTCAACTAGATGTCCAACATCACCAACACATGCCTCTACTAAGCATGTACCAATATAACCAACATACCATCACAATATATGTGTCTCAACCATGTACCAAACTATCAACTTGTACCATACCAAGCACCAAGCGTGTACCACTACAAGTGCATCAACCATGCACCAACACCTATACCAAACCGTGCATCAACAATGCACCATAACCTGTATCATATGCCTCAACCATCAACTATGTACATCAACACCATACCAAGTACCAATCATGTACCATAACATGTATCAACCATGTACATCAACACATGTACCAACAATGTATCTCAACCATATACCATATCACTCAATCGTGACATACACCAAGTACCATAGGATATATCAATAAAGTACCATCAATCATGTACCTCAACCAAGTACCAACATCACCAAAAGATGTATCTCATACATATGTTGTCATATACCAAGTGTAATCCTCAACAATGTATCAATATCAATGAAAACCATACACCATGTACCAATGGTTCAATAGTATACCAAGTGTAAGCCTCAAGGATGTACCATAGCATCATCACCATGTAACCAAACCAGATATCAAGATACCAATATAACCAAGATGTATTACTACTCAATGTGCCATACCACTATCACTAATATGTACCATGTATCAAAAAAACATGCCTCTCAAGCATGTACCATACTATCACCAAGAATAAGATATAATCACATAAGCATAAATGTGACTTGTCATTGACATGTTGTATTGTAACACTGACATGTAACTCTTCCATATCATTCATCATCCTGGTACCAACATTTCCCCCAAATTTTCCTTATCCTTGTGTGACTAAGACTCTTTTTCATGTGGTTCTTTACGTGATGTCACTTAGGAAACTTGTGGGGGTGCCTCATTTGAGATCCTCAAGATGACCTGTGAGGTCCTTCCAAATTAGGGTTACAAAAAAAACCAAGCACTTTGGAGCTTTAAAAATTTCTCTCTTTCCTCTCACTTTCTCCATTTCCTCAAAATTTTCATTTGATTTACCAATAAACCAAAATACTAGACCCTAACATTCTCACGAGATAGATATTCAATGTAAGTGTGTGTGTATCCTTATGAGAGACTCCTTGAGGTGTTTATATACTTTTTATTATTATCCTCTTTCCTTAATCTTAGGGCTTCTATTACTTTCTTGTCACAACCACTTTACCCATTTTAATTGACTTGTAACCAATTAGAGGCTTCTTGAACATTCTTCGTGGATTCCAACTTCACAAGGCCATATCTCCCTAACCATGAAAAACCACATGGTGTACCACCTATCATTGGAAATTACACGACAATGAAAATATATATATGAGTGTATTCCGTGCATTTATATTGTCCTTCATGTCCATATTCCTCAACCAACTTCAAGTCCCATAACCAGACCTCTTGGGCATCATGTATAATTCATCAAATCCACCCAACATATCTATTGACATGAACCACTCCATCAATGAAAACTAAATCACCATCAATCTCAACCACATCTCTAGGGATTTTATACTTCTCAAAGGGTTGACATCAATCTCTAAGGGATGACATCAATGAAAACCAACTGTCCAACAATCTTACCCTTTAGCATTGATGGAAAGACTGATGGAAACATTGATTCTCCAACGCTCATATTCCCCCTATGACCATTGATCCTCATTAATGTTTCTCTCTCTCTCCCCCTTTGACATCAATGTCAAAGGGTATCTATCCTTGGGGTTTCTCCCCTTGTCTTCATGCATATTTTCTTTCTATTTGTTTTCATGCCTTTGTTCTTTCTCTTCTATTTTGACATCATGGAAAAAAAGATAACTCCCCCTGTTGGTATGTCTTCCCCTATTTGTATGCTACTAATATTCCTTTCTGGATATCTTTCTATGATGATTTCTCTTCCCTTGACTTCCTTGGAATATGTCATGCAGGATACATGTAAATGTTTCATTTCCTCTCTTACAGTGCCTTCTTATTGTCCATTAGTGCTTCCTCTTGTAAATCTATGACATATACAAAAATATTCATTACTTTATTTCTTCATTCACTTGTCATGTTTACTTGAACATATTTTTCAATGATTTTATTTTCATGACTTAGCTTCTTATCAATGTTTCTCTTTCCTTGTTCTGATATGCCTTTCATTGCTTTCATTTTTTTGATCAACCAATTCCAACCGATTCCACTGATTCCAATTGTAAATGCACTACTATGTATCTTCTCTAACCATTTTTTTGTACCTACTAAGTATCCATATGGATCCATATGTCACATACTATCCATGAATTTGCTACTCAATTTTCCATAATGATGACCCATCTATCATTGTACTATCATGAAGGCTTCACATTTGCAATTGATCATCACACATTCATGTTTCTTCAAATTGATTCAAATGTGTCCACTGGTCTTCTCTATATTCAATCAAACTCTGCATCTTTGGAAAAACCTGTATTGAAGATATCCCTGCCTGAATATATACATCGAATATAATCATAAATTTATTCCTATGTAACTACCAATTGATATCTCCATGGAAACACTACTTCTCAATTGATCAATCTGTCACACTGTAATTTTTTTATCTCACCTTTCTGAATATGTCTTTGCATATACTTCAAACTAATCAGTAGTATATCATCAATGTATCATCTATGATTGCATTCATAATATCATGAGCATATAAACATAAGAAACATCACATCAAAATCACGACATCAAATATATTGTACATTACAGTTTAAATTGAAACACAAATGGGAGAAAACCATTGAATGCTTTCTTATATATATCAAAGAATACATTCATTGGAAGCACCAACTTCCCAATTCTCCAGCTACAATTGCAAGAAGGATACGCCCCCCTATTTATAGGCTCAAACCTAAAGGAAGCTACAACTCCCTAAATTCTCTGGCTCCAACCAGAAGGAGGCTACAACCCCCTAATTATTAGGCTCCAACCTAAAGAAATATCCAACTCCTTGTTTTCTCTAGCTGCAACCTAAAGGAGGATACAACTCCCTGATTCTCAGGATCCAACCTAAAGGAATATATGAATCCTTGTTTTCTATGACACCAACCAAAAGGAGGCTACAACCCCCTTTCCTTGTCTCATCCTTCTGCCCTAAAATACAAGTGTAGACCATGTTAGTCACCATTAAAAAAATTTGTGTGAAATCAAGATTTCAAAATCTGGCAGAATGCTAAACCAGTTTGGAAGCTTGATAAACTAGGAAAAGGGATAAATATGACAAGGAAAGGGCTAAATATGGCAGGAGAGTTAAGATGATTGAACCCGACGCATCGTGAATCGTGATTTCTTAAGATCAATGACCAAGAATGATTTCGCGAGGAGAAGTTGCGCGGGGGTTAATTTTGGAGAGTGGACTCAAAATTTAAACCAAGGTTTTCTCTCGAGGTTATGTGGCATCGCTAGGTGCATTTCAGGATGAAACGTGGGTTTCCTCAAACCACTTTCTCACGCCCCTGAAAAGTGGAAAAGTATAAAAGGGCATTTTTTCATTTATTTTATTTTATTTTGAATGTTGGACTATTAAAACCTTGGCATGACCACCATCTTTCACCTGTATCTCAACAATAAACCAACTGCACGCCATTGTCACTCATTTCCAGATGTTTTTCATCACAACCATGGATCCCATCATAACCTCAGTAACAGAACAAGATCCTATGGCAAATGAAGAAGCCCTAATTGACCGAGATTTAGATGTTTTTGACACCGAAATCACTATTTCTCCTATCTCTGTGTCCAGAATCAAGCTGCCCGATAAAGTAGGAAGATATATATTGTTCCTTAATGTAGTCTAGACCACCATATTCCCTTATGCTTTAGAAATTGATTTCTCATTTCCCGAGTTTATAGGATGGTGTGCCGAACAATATTCCGATGAAGAAAGAGTCATTGTGAATAAATGAGGGTCTGAGGTCTTGTGTAGAGTAGAGAGTCTGTCAATTCGAGAGTCCCTCCATATACCAGAGTCTTTTTCTTCAATTTATGAACCTTTCAATGAGGAAACGATGATTAGGGTATATAGAGAATGTCCATTAGAGGTCTGAGATCTATTTTTATAGACAATTATCAAACCTGAACATTTTTCAGAAGGTCTGACTTTGCCGATGAATGTAAATATAATGATTATCGAAGTCCAATAGGTATCCTCCCTATTGAGTCAAGTTTTAGGTCTAGACAAAGAAAATATGTGGTTGAAGTCATGCTTGGCTTCCTTTGAACCTTTTTTAAGTTAGATTCTGATCTGTCAATCCATATTAGTTTTGATCAATTCCTAGCTGATAATATCCATAAACATCTAGTGAAGTTTTTCTCTCTAAGACATTTCAGATACTACCCCTATCTGCTAAGAATTTTCTTGGAAACCAACAAGAGAAAATTTCTAGAAGAAGCATTTGTGTCAACTGAATGTAAAAGGATTTCAATACTTATCTTCATCAACAAAGTCATATACAAAGTTTACAGTTTGATTTTCAATACCAGCCTACCTAGAGTTTTGGATGACATGAGAATCTATCTACAGCCAAATCCAGAGAACAAAGTGGGGGATTGGGTACTATTCATGCACTCAACAGTAATCTGGATATATGGTTTCCATGAATCCCCTTACCTATTGCCTATTTTTCTGACTCCTAGAATATTTTCCCTTGAATTCATCGGGCAGAGAATTGTATCTGAGATAGAGCACTTCCTGAAGTTGCACAAAGTCTCCAACCTTAAGTTCCCTTTTATCATTGGCTCCTTCATTGTCAAAGCTAGATCATGTTTATCTCAAGTTCAAGCAAAGCTCAAATAGTTTGGTTTTGCACAGTTACATGGAAAAAGGTATGATCCACATCTAATCATATCCAAGAGAAGATTGATGAACAAACAAGCCCCTTATGAGCATGAATAGGTTGAGGTTTTTGATAAGATGGATAATATAGAAGTCTCTATTGATATGGAAGCAATCTTGCAACCAATTCAAACAAAACAAGTGGAGGAAAACCTCCAATAAAGTCAAACACAACAAGCTTCTCAGAAACTGATAATGAAAGCCCCTAAGATAAGTGTTTATAGAAAGAGAAGTAGTTCAGAGGCCATGGGAATCATTGATCAACAAACTGCTCTTAAGAAGATAAAAGTTTCACAACCAACACAGATTGTGGATTTAGAAGAAGAAGAGCCCAGAGAACAAGTAAATATAAATATGGTGGAAAATGATACCAGCACTGTAGAGGTTGAAAAGGAAATTGAACTACAAAGTGAAGGTAGCTCAAGAACCTTTAGCAATAAGAAATACATCTTTGATAAAACATCTGAGGAAGTTAATCAATCCAGAGAAGATTTGGCAAAACAGTATGCTGAGAAGGGAAACACAACTCTGGGTGAGATGAGGGATTTAGTCCCCGAAGTGGAAAATATTTCTCAGCATAAATATTCTATGTTCACAGTAAGGGATGTTGAAAAGAGGACCTTTAACATTGCAGTTGCAGATGAAGACAAAGTATCTGAAATAAAGATAAGATATGATAGCATAAGTGTTCCAAACAAGGTCAAATTCCACAAGCATACCAGTGATATGTTGTATTATGATTACTTGAGTTTAAGCTTGAAGAATTTAAAACTATCACCTTATGCAATGAAATTGGAAGGACAGTTGAGGTAGGAAAAAAAATATAGTAGAGCTTGGTAGACTCAGGTCAAGAGTTTGGAATCTGAAGGCCCCCAAGGATTGAAATCTTGATTGGATAAGAAGGACAAATTAATTCAAAGTTTGAAGAAGAAATTGAAAATGTATGCTAGAGAGCATCCACACACAACATAATTGGTTTCTCTAGAATAGGAAAATGAAACACTTCGCCAAGAGACATTGGACTACAAGGCTAGGGTGTTGCAGCTAGAAAAAGAAAAGGTGAAATGGTCACAAGAGCAGACATAATTTCTAAACAAGGTTGTAGTTGCAGCTCCTGCTACAGAAGTTGGGTCAAACATTGAAGGACTTGTCCAAGATATTCCACAAGTTAGCTTGAAAGAACGATAATTCAAAGGGCTAAAAGAAAGCATAGAGAAATTGAAGCAGGAGATGTAGGAAAAGGATGAAAGAATGGCTCAATTTCAAAAGGAGAATGAATTCTTTCAAGAAAGAATAGATAAATTGAAGATGAGGTTAAGAGGTAAAGGTATGTTGTAGGGGGCCAAGCATATCATATGGAACTCTATAGCTGTTGAATCTTCCAATTTCAGAGTATATTTGAATTTCATTAATGATAAAGACAATATAGCCATCACATCTAGAAGTAGGTGCACTGTTGTGAATGAAACTTTAGCAAAGAAACCATCAGAATGGGCCCAAAATTCCAAAAATCTACTCAACGTTGTTCCTACTACATACCTTCAGACTATTGGGGTTAAATACAGAAATGCATTGATTATCTAGGCCATGAGGGTTATTGCTAAACATAACAGGTTGAAATCAGTCCAAACCAAGGCAACACAGATGGAACAAAGTGTATAGGAGTTCAAGGATTTGTTTGAAGAATTGTTTACCAAAATCCTTCCACCATTTTGGGATGGCAAGGGAAATTTGTATGATTAGGAAGAATAGAATGATCGTTTGACTCAGTGCAGAATAGATCATTCCAAGTTCGAAACCCTGGAGGAAAATATGAAAGGAGCTACTTTAGTTGAACATCTAATTACATATTTTGAAATCCTAAATCAGTTCAAAATAGTTAAGATGGGACTGCCAGTCAAGTCATATGCTTCTTGCATTGAATTGGAGATTATAATGAAGGAAATGACAAATTATGATATTCTTTTTGACTTTCAATGGAAGGAAATAATCAGGTTGGGTAAGAAAAAATGCAATTTTCCAGGGCCTGGTAGATGATGTTCAGATGTCACTAAATTTGGCAGATCACATGGAAGACCAAAGCAGAACAAGTGGCAAAGAAAGGGATTGAAACACCAGAGAAGCCAAAATTGGGATCAAGAAACGTTTCTTGTTGATCATTGTAATGGGTTTCAAAACCCAAACGTTTCATTTTAATCATTGTAATCGGTTTCAAGATCAAAACGTTTCTTTGTAATCATTGTAATCGGTTTCAAATTGAAGGAACTCAACTTGTATAAATATTAGGAGTTCCAAATGTATTAGGAATTTGGTAGAAGTGCAAGGGTGGGATTTTAGTTATTTGGAAATTGAATTTAATTTTTTGAAGCTAAATAGAATGCACATGCAAATGTCTTGAAGTTTCCATGAAAAGATTCTAATGGTGGTGGTCTGAGATTTGTCTTCTCTCTTTGTATGTATTTCCTATATTTCTGAGTTCATTTTCATTGTCTTCTATTTAAATTGGATAGTTAAAGGCACATAATTCATCTTATGAATATCTTAGCTTAAGAAATTTAAATTTTGTTAAGTTCTTCCTAACTAAGTCAGAATTCATTTTATTGAATTCTCTGTTGCAGTTATATGTTTTTCCTTTCTTCTTACACTTTGCAAATTGCAATTTATAACTCAGATTTATCACCTCGTTTATCCTTTATCCTCTGGAGAGTTCTATCGACCAGTCGGTGCTTCCATTCATTTTCAGAAGCTTGACTCCATAGCCCTTAGTGTCTCTCCCCTTCCTTTCCAGCAAAATTATAAAAAACCCTTCAAAGAAACTAAACCTATCCATTAAATTGTTAAACAAAACTCATCTATTAAATACCAAGTCACTGGAGAGAGCCCTCTCTAAGCTGAGCAGGTTAGTACCCATCTCTCAAGCAGTTTGTAGGTTACCTCTATCATTTATTTTATTAGTCAAACAAATTTATAGAGTTCTGACATTTTGGCACTGTTGTCGAGGAGCGAAGGTGAAATATTCCCTGGGATAAACAAGAAAGTTCATATCTGAGTACTGATGGTGAAAGTATTTAGACATAGAAAGGTTGTACATCATTCACCTGACGACTCCATTTTCAAGAATCTATAATTTAAAATTTTCATGGCGCCTCCACTATCTAAAGACTCAGTAGCCTAAATATTTTATTGATGACTCCACTGCTTCAATATGGATCATAGATCTACAAGGTATGCTCCATTGAATCGCTCTCATATTCCTCACATAGATTGGAAAAAATATTTTCCTAAATTCAAAGATGGGAAAGGAAATGGTGTTGCCTTGCACTTGATTAGATTTCACATGCACATATGTAAGCTAGGGGTTGAATTTCATGAGTATTGTTTGATGAAAATGTTTATGGCTACTCTAGAGGGGAAAGCAAGATTATGGTATGAAGGTTTAAAACCATGTAGCTTATACTCTCTTAAGGATTTACACATAACATTATTTAAGCATTATGGAGAATCTAATCCTCCATTCTTGGTGTTTGAAGATTGTTGTAAATTTTGTGAACATTTCATTAAGTACCTTGAAAATGTTTTTGGTAATGAAGAGTGTATGAATGATGAAATCATAGAAGTCCTTTATGAATATTCATCCCAACAAAAAATAGTAGCCCCTCCTTTGGCTGGAGATGAAGTTGATCAATAAATTGTTGTTAAAAGTCATTTTCCTTCTACTGAACTTGATGAAGATATTCAACAAGATTTCCAGCAAGACAAAGTGTTTCAAAGTTGTCTCTCTTCCCATGTGAATGATGTGGTTGTTCAAATTCTAAGTTTCCTAGACATGGATGAGGGTTCTAAAATTGCATCTATGGAGACTTCAAGCAATGAACAAACAAATGACATAGAGTGTCAAGAAAGAAACAAAACAGTGTATGCCACTTTTCAATCAGAAATGCAAAAAGATAATGAAGAGGCAGTTGTTTTATTTGATTCCTTTGAAAATAATGGTTTTGAAAATGTGTCCATGGGAAATATAGACTGTGAAATAGTTCATGATGTTATCTTTTCACATTTGCAAGAAGATTATGAGCAGAAACTTATTTCCCTTCCTTCATTTGAAATTCAAAATGACAGTCTTCCCAAAGGTTAATAAAACCAATTCAGAATTGTTTGATGAACAAGAGGATAGCCTTGATACACATAATATGGTTGTCATATTTGAAGATGTTCAAGGATGTATGAACRTTTTTGTTGATATGCATGGAAGAGTAGACAAACCTATTGCTTCCATTTCATTTGACAATGTTCTCATAACTGAASAAATAGAGAAAGAACAACAAACACTTATGAATGAGGCTTGTCTTTATGTTTTTGTTCATCAAGAAGAAATTATTTTTCATGGTTTTCAAGATCCTATGGCCATCCTATTACAATCATCAGTGAAGGAGGAACTTGTTTCATTCATAATCTCATATTTTGGATTCAATTTTTGTTTTCAGCTGCCATCTTTTACATTTTTCTTTCTGCTTAAGAAAAATGTGAGCAGAGGACAATTGGGAAGCCAATTGCTTGATTGGATACATTAGCACTTTAGCCTCACTTGATTGAGTATTTATTTCAGAAGTTTTAGAGTAGACAGGAGTGTGAAAATAATCTTGTTGGTCAAGCAGTTTTCATTTTGGGTTTTCAGTAGTGTGTACATTCAGATTGTAGTAGTCTATTTAGCGTTCAACTTTCAGTTGAGAGCAATGTACAAACATAGGTTTTCAGTGGATATTTGGTGACAGGTCAGAGTAGGGTACACAGATGTTTTGGGATCATACCAATGGATTAGGAACTAGTTATACGAGTTATTTTATACCTCACTAGGAGGATAGCATCACCAGTTGGATCCCATGTTAGTCACCATTAAAACAATTTGTGCGAAATCAAGATTTTAGAATCTAGTGGAACGCTAAACCGGTTTGGAAGCCTGATAAATTAGGAAAGGGGCTAAAGATGACAAGGAAAGGTCTAAATCTAGCAGGAGTGCTAAGAGATCAGGCCCGATGCATCGCGGATCATGAGTTCTCAAGATCAGCGACCGAAAATGATTTCGGGGGGAGAAGTTGCATGGGGGTTAATTTTGGAGCGGTCCTGAAATTTAAACCACAATTTTCTCTTGGGGTTACGCGGCATCACAAGGTGAATTTTGGGATGAAAAGTGGGCTTCCTCAAACCACTTTCTCATGCCCCTGAAAAGTGGAAAGTTATAAAAGGACATTCTATCATTTATTTTATTTTATTTTGAATGTTGGACCGTTAAAACCTTGGCGTGACCACTGTCTTTCACCTGCAACTCAACAGTACACCAACTGCAGACCATTTCCGCTCGTTTCCAGGTCTTTTTCACCACAACCATGGATCCTATCATAACCTCAGTAACAAAACAAGATCATGTGGCAAATGAAAAAACCCTAATTGACCGAGATTCAGATTTTTTTGACACCAAAATCACTATTTCTCCTATCTCTGTGTCCAAAAGCAACCTGTCCGATAAAGTAGGAAGATATATATCGTTCCTTAAATAAGTTCAGGCCACCATAGTCCCTTATGTTGTCAAAATGTCTTTCTCATTTCACAAGTTTATAGGTTGGTGCGTCGAACATTATTCCCATGAAGAAATAGTCGTTCTGAATAAACAAGGGTCTGAGGTCTTGCGTAGAGAAGAGAGTCTGTCAATTCAAGAGTCCATCAATATACCAGAGTCTTTTTTCGCAATTTCTAAACCTTTAAATGAAGAAAATATTATTAAGGTATATAGAGAATGTCCATCAGAGGTCTGAGATCTGTTTTTACAGACAATTATCAAACCTAAACATTCAGAAGGTCTGTCTTTGCCAATGAATGTAAATATAATTATTATCGAAGTCCAATGGGTATTCTCTCTATTGAGTCAAGTTTTAGGTCTAGACAATGGCAAATATATGGTTGAAGTCATGCTTGGTTTCCTTTTAAACTTTTTTAAGTCAGAGTCAGGTCTGTCATTCTGTATCAGTTTTGATCAATTCCTAGATGATAATATACATAAATAGCTAGTGATTTTTCTCTCTCTAAGACATTTCAGATACTACACCTATCTGCTGAGAATTTTTCTGGAAACCAACAAGAGAGAATTTCCTGAAGCAACATTTGTGTCAACTGAATGTAAAAGGATTACATTACTTATCTTCATCAACAAATTCATGTCCATAGTTTACAGTTTGATTTTCAATACCAGCCTACCTAGAGTTTTGGATGACATGAAAAGCTATCTTCAACCAAATCCAGAGAATAGAGTGGGGGATTGGGTACTGTTCATGCACTCAAAAGTAATCTGGGTATATGGTTGCCATGAATCCCCCTACCTATTGCCTATTTTTATGACTCCTATAATCTTTTCCCTTGAATTCATCAGGCAGAGAATTGTATATGAGACATAGCACTTCCTAAAGTTGCACAAAGCCTCCAACCTTAAGTTCCCTTTAATCATTTCCCACTTAATTGTTAAAGCCACATCATGTTTATTTCAAGTTCAAGCCAAGATCAAAGAGTTTGGTTTTGCATAGTTACATGGAAGAAGGTATGATCCACATCAAATCATATCCAAGAGAATATTGATGAACAAACAAGCCCCTTATGAGAATGAACAGGCTGAGGTTTTTGATAAGATGGAAAATCTAGAAGTCTGTGTTGATATGGAAGCAATCTTGCAACCAATTCAAGAAAAACAAGTGGAGGAAACCCTGCAATAAAGTCAAACACAACAATATTCTCAAAAAATGATAATCAAAGCCCCTAAGATAAGTGTTTATAGAAAGAGAATTAGTTCATAGGCCATGGGCATCAGTGATTAGAAAACTACTCCTAAGAAGATGAAAGTTTCACATCCAACACAGATTGTGGATTTAGAAGAAGAAGAGCCTAGAGAAAAAGTAAATCTAGATATGGTGGAAAGTGGTACCAGCACTATAGAGGTTGAAAAGGAAAGTAAAATACAAAGTTAAGGTAGCTCAAGAACCTTTAGCAACAATAAATACATCTTTGATAAAACATATGAGGAAGTTTATCAAT
>JASDQU010028069.1:12626-26258 GCA_032191745.1 Picea mariana | reverse complement strand
GGAAGGAACTATTAAAGGGTATTGGTGGAATTGATCCTATGGATACGAATTTGATAATTTTTGACCTGGAATATCACATTCCAAGGCTACCCCCTCAACTCACATTTCAGATACAAGTTGTTTTCGTAGACAAGAACATTTGTAGAATAATTATTAACGAGGGTTCCTCGATATGCGTAATGTTTGTTTCTTACTGGAAAGACATTGGCTCTCCTTGCTTAACCAAATCACACAACATGCTCAAAGCCTTCAATGGCTATGGCTTTAAACCCTACAATGTACTTCCCTCATTGCCTATTACGTTAAAAGGCAAATCGATCAATGTTGAAGTTGAAGTCTTTGATGCATCTCTCAATTACAACCTCTTACTCATTCGTAGCTGGATTGATTCCATGTGTACAATTGTAGATAATCTTTTCCATGTAGTATGTTTTCCACAGCAGGGAAAAGTTGTTATAGTAGATCAACTGGCCTTTTTTAACTCTGATGCTCTGTTATAACCCTAAACTACACCAGACATGCATACCTGGCATTAGGCCACCTTACTTGCTATATTTTACAAGCCATCACTGAACAAATCTTCTAAAAAACCATTGCTTTGAAGATGTACACGCCCTACACCACTACTTCCCACATACACATGCTTGTTGCACCACTATAGCTCGCGTACACTCACAAAAAATCACGAAAAATAAAAATTGAAAAGGGATATGGGTTTCTAGGTCGTTACTTAATCAGTTGACCACCCATAGCTAGTCACCCCAACCGTTACTATCTCTTTTGGCCTATAAAATAAGGTGTTGGGGCCCCATTCCAAAAGGAAGCACGAGAGCATAGAAACTCTGCCCATTTTAATATTCCCCCTTTTCTCCAATATTTTGTAACCACACTATGAGTTTGAGCCAGAATTCCTTATTCCTCTTTTGCAAATCCTTGCCATTTCCCTAGAGAGAACTGAAGAGGAGAAGAATATGTGGGAGAAGTTGGTGCATGGTGAAGAGGATCCTAGGACAGAATTCGAGGAGCAGTGTCGGTCTCATTTTGTAAATGACTTTTGTGAGATTAATATAAAGAAGTAATTTTTTCGCCCCGCCAAATGACGTCTTAAATCTTTATGATTTGTTTACATTTCTTGGTTATGATGTCTAACCCTCTAATCTATATGTAGAATGCATGCTTTTAGTTTCTTTTTTGTCTTTTGGTGAATGCAAGTCAGCCTTGGGAGGAGACTTGCAGTTGGGAAACAACCAAGTGCAAATGGATTGACACCGGATGCGGAGTTAAAGGTATGCCTACCTAATCCCTATACTTTGTATTCTATGTATGATTGTGGGGTAATGATGGGATAGTTGATAAAAAGTAGGATACTTTAGATGGTTAGATATTCCTGCACTTTAGAACCTTGGTGTAGTTTATAGAGGGGTTTTCCCGCTATAGCAGAATTTGCGAACATACTGGGGAAGCTTCTAGGGTCTTTGGGGATATTTCTTTGGGTGTTTTGAATTAGTTTATTCACTTTTTTTGAGTTTCTGCAAGCTTTTGTGTCTTTAAGGGATGCTGGTATTCCATACCAGTACTCCTTGCCTTTGCTTGACTATTGGTTTTCATCTTTTCTAGTAAGTTACAAAGGTGTACGCGGCCTGTAGTGGGCCTTCACACGTACATACACACCCTGCCTTTGGACAACCCTTGTACATACGCTGGCTGCTAAAGTGTCAGTAGAGTGCGTGTGTTGAGAAAACTTTTCTTAGAAGAGCCAGTCATCCTCTTCCCTGTCATAAGTCACACTTCTCAGGGGTTTTCTTGATCTAGACCCGGTCTCTGTTATAGCAGTCTATAGCCTAGGTCTGACCTTAGCATAGCTTTCTTTTATCAAAGACTTCTTGTGTTTTCTTTAATAGGGTTTTTATACAAGTTTGTGAGTCTGCTTTGATCTTCCTGTTTGGTATTGTCAGTGACTCCCTACGATCTTCGATTGGGCCTGAAGTCATTTCTTGGTATTGAATTGTCATCATTCTTCCCTTTCTTTCTTTAGAAGAAGAGAAAACAATTCATTTTCAAATTTCTTGTTTTGAAGCATAAAACAATAAAAAAAAAAAACTTTCATTTCTTTGTTTGGTAAAGTAGTTTAAGTTAGTTGCTTCATTTACCAAAGAAAAATAAAGTTTTCTTAAGTTGTTTAGTTGAATTCTTAGGACTTTAAGTAGCTCGTAGTCGAGTGAAAAATTGCTTTAAGTTTTTCTTTTCAAAGATCTGAGAAAAGTAGCTACGAAAAGTTTGGTGAAAGAGTTCTAATTTGGAAAATCTTTATTTATGAAGAAGGACTAGTTTATTTCCAGTATCATCTTATGCTCTTCTCTTTCGTCTCTTAAAGAACATAAGTGGTTTCACTTCCATTCCTTTTGAATTAAGACAACCACTAAAATTAGCGCTTAATTAAAAGTGATTAGAATTTGTGTTTGTAGGGTCCATCAATGCAGTCTAGGCTAGAGCCTTGATTTAGGATTGGAGAGGAAACTCTTCAAGGCTACAAAAAAAAACATAAGAGTCTATGCTAGGGAGTACTTGAAAGTCCAGTAATTGTGAAAGTTATCCATGACCCCCCTCTAACACAGGGGATAAACACAAGGTCATGTGCAGAAAGGTAGGGAAGCTAACCCCTCCAAAGCTGGACCAAGCACAGTGGGGAATGCATATAGAGGGCTTATCTTGGGATTCCATTGATCACATTTTCCACGGAGCTTCGTGGGCCTCGAATCCATTTGAGGTCCTTAGTCGTCTTCTAGAACACTTTCTTTAGATACCCTTGATAGATCTCAGGCTTGATACCCTGCTCATTGTGGTCCACCTGATTGTCAATTGTACCCACCTGGTGATTGTTTGTGCGTTGGAAACCTAGTTGCCTTTATCTTAATGATTTACACAGGTGACTGAGGGGGTATACCGCGATACATACGGAAGACATCGGGCCACACTTTTCATATTATACCTAGAGGGTGCTTTCGTATTCGAGTTTCACTTGCACCAGTAAGTTTCTCTAGTGTTGGTTGGTGTAACTATTCTTCCAACTAGCTAGTGATCTTCTTGTCTTATCTCATAGAAGCTTTTTCTAGTGTGTGATAGTCTTTAAAATGTTAATAGAAATCCATAGTGTGTCATTGATATTCTCACACCATGGATTATCAGGAGCTCCTTCAGTCACGAAGGCTTTTTGACCTACCACCAGTTAATATGGAACCACCCCCGCCACCGCTAAGGTGAAGACTAGACCAGCAAGGGTCTTTTGAGGCGACCAAGCCCCAGGAAACTGAGCCCAACCCATATTCGAGAGGAGAAAATTTGATTCCTTAGGAACCAACCATTTCCGACCTTGGAGTGGAATCTATTGGTCCTTATAACCCTCCGATCACTGATCTATCGGTTCCCATCGTTGTACAGGTTAAACCTTACGAGGGTTAGGTAGTGTCACAAGCAACAATGGAGACAAATGCTAGTACTTCTTCAAGGAATTATCATACTCCCTCTACGAATGTCACCACAGGGGGTTTTACACATCCTAACCAACCATCGTTGGTCCATAACACCATGGTATAAACTACCTCTACCTCAGCAATGTTCTGATTTCATCTATGGTGACGATCACTGCTCCTTTCACCTAGAGTGTGACAGGCCCTCCATTTTCATACAGGATGCCTGGCTTCGATATGAACTCTGCCCTTTCCTACTCCACTCTACAGACTTTAGGTCCTGGGGCAGGGAGCTCTAATTCTCCTTTGCAAGGATCCATGGAGGGAATTTCAACACCCTATAATGCATTTCCTTATGGAGGGGGTCATATAACTCCTTTGTCCCCTTCGCTCAGCAGTTCTCACTAGCACTCCACCGGGCCGAATGAAAATTATAGTTCATTTGGAGCATGTAATCAAGGAATTAATTCTTATATCATGTTGGTAGGTTTTAAACCATTCTATTTGTTTGACACATTTGGTAACAATACATTCTCATCAGCTTCCGTCTTGGCTGGGGGAAACCCCGGTTATGGAAAACAAAATCCTATGTAGGGTACTATTCCTGCATAGGGGGAAAACTTAGGAATTCCTTCCTCATAAGGACTTTGGAATCCATGGCAGGGATCAGTTCCCTTGTCAAGGATGCTGACTGGGGGAAACCCCATCTAGAGCCAATGGAACCCCAGGAAATGATCAACACCTATGCCCGTTGTATCGGCAGGGGGAAACCCTTCCCAAAATCCTTGGAATGCGACATAAGCCCAACCATTTATGTCCTATTACGGGAGTCATCCAATGACGTCTCAATAAGCACATAATATGTACATTGGTAACGACCATGGTTATTAACAGAACCCTGGCCAACAACCTAAATTTTCCTGGAAACCTAGTGCTAGCCAAACTCCAGGCTCCTTTTTCCTTGGTTTTAATCAACAACCCAAATTACCATTTCTGGAAACTCTGCACTTGCCAGACTTGATAAGGTTATTAAATGACCCCATATGTCATGATTTGCATTGGCCTCCTATGCTGACCAAGTTGTCTTCGAATATTCCAAAGTTTGAGGCTAAGCCTAACGAAGATCCAGACGATCACGTGACTACCTTCCATTTATGGTTCTCATCCAACTCATTGAGAGACGAATCCATCCAGTTGCATTTGTTTCAATGCACTCTCATCGAGAGTGTTGAAAAATGGTACATCGAGCTCGACCACTCAAGATACTCTTCCTTGGATGAATTGGCAATGGATTTCTTAAACCATTTCCAATTACCTGTGAGATACGATGCCAACATCAAATTGATGGCCAACTTTGAGCAGACAAAAGCGGACCATATCTCCGATCACATTCGAGAATGGAGACACTAGAAGAGTTTAATAGAAGTACCAATCCCACCATCATTCTTTCTTGAGTGGTTCCTTAAGTCTTTGGTACCCCATTTATCTAAAGACATTGCAACCTCGGGGGTCTTTTAAGGAGAAGAAGAGATAATGAGAGATCAACAACTAGAGCTGATTTACTCTCATTCTAGTTTACTTTACGAAGTTTTGTGAGATGCACCCTGGTCAATACTTGACAAGATCAGATAGAGATCTGGACCACATGCCGATGGTATTGTTGGTTCAACACAAACAAAGCTTGTTGATCAACTATCGAATCAATTGCATCAATTTTCAATACAATAGATAACGGCCAACTAGACCATTGGTTCGGATACTCCCCCTACTCAAATGTTAGATGTACATAGTGTGCAATCAACAAAGATGAAGGCCACCCAATAGCCATATGAAAATAAAAAACAATGAAAGAAGGGTAAGGGGGATAAGAAACCTACCAATAATATTGGCGGGGTCAACACTGAAAATAAAAATTCAAAGTATCCATGTAATATTTGCACATAAGACCATCTGACTCACCAGTTCCCTCAGTTTGCAGAGGGCCAAAAGTTATTGGCATAGTAGCAGCCCACCATGTTAATCAATCCATTTCCACATGGGAAAAATTTAACTCAAGCCTCTTCGAGCGCGAAAGGGGGCAGTTAGGGACCCCATCCTTCTTCGATTAATCCTTCATCCATGAATGTGTATATAATGAAAGGTAGCATTGACATAACAACTAGGACACGTGACTACGGAATTCCAAACACCTCTGAAAAGGGTAAAGAAGTTGAAAACCCATATCTTCCTCTCCATATTGAGAAGACATTGGGTGAAACAATTAAATGCGTCCAAAAAGGTGTGTTCAAGAAAGCTTTCCACAACCCAAATGCTAGGGCCGCTTAGAACTACTCTGTTGTGGAGGATTTGTCTCAAACCCCTTGTGTGATTTCGTCTTTGGAAGTCCTCCAAAGCTGCCCTTCCTAGAGGAAGGCTCTGTTAGCTACCTTAGGATCTGCTGAGACTTGTAATCTAAGAATGATCATGCTTGATATGACCGAATTAAAACCTCGTCTTCCTTACCATGTGGCATTTCACATAGTAGTGTCTTACACCATGAAAATGTTTACTTGGAGCATTTTTTGCATGATGGTTGATGAGGGCACCTTGACATGCGTGATTTATTTGGCATGTTGGAAGGCCATTGGCCAACTCATTTGGTCTCAGTCACCTACTCTTCTTACTACTTTCGATGGTCGTTCATTCCGACCACATGGAATCATCCCCTCTTTCCCTGTGCAGTTAGGGGGAAAGACTATGCGCGTCGAGGTTGAAGTGGTCGATGCATCTCTTGACTACAATTTCTTATTAGGAAGGATTTGGAACTATGCTATGCAAGAAGTGGTTGTGACAATTTTCCAGGTCTTGTTGTTTCCACACGAGGGTCGAATCGTGTCCATTGATCAGTTATCCTTTTCCCATCCTAACCCTTCATCAGGGGTATCCATGGTCCCGATGATTGATAATACTTATCCCGACATCGTCAACATAGGGGTTGGTTTGTTCCCACCTTTTATGGGTACTTTCAATTACCCTCCTCTGACCAGCAATGTCCAGTACATATCAGTTTTCCCTGACCAGCATAGGGCTGAAATATTTCAAATATCGTTGTTTCGCATGACTTACTTTAACGATCCATGGACTCTTCCTTCCCCCATCAACTACAATGGAAGGGACAGGGAACCATGACATGGACATGCCTTTGCATTTGGTAGAAGTTGCATACTCTATAGTCTAGAAAGCTTCCGCGGACCCGATCTGACTCCCGCACAGGAGTTAGATACAGTTCTCGAGGCTATTTGGGCTCAAGGTTCCCTCATCGATAGTGATTCTTTAGACCTGGTCTTGCCCTCAGACGATGTGATTATTGAGGTAATGACTAGTCTGGATAGACCTTGGGATGATCTTCATCACAGATCTTATTTTCTCTCAGAGTTAAGAAGAATTGAAGCAAGATAATTTACTCTATCTATGACTGGAGATAAGGCTTGTCCTATCAACCTTTAGCTACACACGATGTTTATGCTGAAGGAAATATGGAAACCATCACTAAAAAAATACCTATTGATATCTCCAAAATCTCAGGTGTCGTTGAGAAAATCTCCGTCGAAGCGGATTTCTCCCCTGAGGAGATTCAAATCTACATAGATTTATTTAAAGAATTTCGTGACATGTTTTCCTGGTCTTACGAGGAAATGCCAAGCATAGATCCAATAATCGTCGAACATGAAATCATGACTTATCCTGATGCCAAGACGGTCCGATAGAAGCTTCATCTAGTTAATCCTATGAAAGCAACAAATATTAAGTTTGAAGTAGAGAAACTACTCAAAGCTGGTTTCATCTAACCCATTCAATTGACTCAATGGGTGTCAAATCCTGTGCTAGTCAACAAAAAGAAGGGTAAAATTCACGTATGTATGGACTTCCATGATTTGAACAAGGCCTGTCCAAAGGATAATTTCTCCATGCCATTTATTGACCAAATAGTCGATGAATGCGCAGGTTGTGAGGCCTTTTCTTTCATGGATGTATTTTCGGGATAAAATCAGATATAGATCAAACCTGAAGACCAACACAAAACTTATTTCATTTGTGTGTGGGGTACATTCGCTTATTGGAAGATGAATTTTGGTCTAAAAATTGTTGGGGCTACTTTTCAGTGGGCCATGTCTCTTTCTTTCCACGATCTCAAACACATAGTCGAGGCTTATCTTGATGATTTAGCATCACAATCTCGTAAGAGAGTTGATCATCGAGAAAACCTCCGAATTATCTTTGAGCGATGTCGCTACTGCCAAATTTGCTTGAATACAAACAAATGCAATTTTTGCATAACATCAGGTCATCTTCTTGATTTCATAGTTTCAACAACAAGTATCATGGTCAATCCTCTAAAGGTTGAGGTGATAGTTTAGTTTCCTGCCTCGTGCACAATCCCTCAGCTTCAGAGTTTACAGGGAAAAGCGAACTTCTTAAGGAGTTTCATCGCAAATTATGTCAAGATCACAAAGGGTTTTATGCATTTACTGAAGAGGGGTATTCCTTTTCATTGGGATGAAGCCGCTCAGTGCTCTTTCAAAGCGTTGAAATGTGCCCTCACGTCTGCTCCTCTACTTTAGCCAACCAATTATAATAAAGGGTTCTTACTATAGTTGGCCACTGTAGAGTCAACCATCGACATGGTCTTGGTTTAGGAGGATGATTTTATCTTAGAATACTTGATTTATTACCTGAGCCGAGGCCTGGTTGGACTGGAACTCAATTATTCCCACATTGGAAAACCTGTGTTGGCAGCAGTTCATCCTGTCCAGCGGTTCCATCATTACATCTTGTTTCACAAGACCACCGTCATTGCCATTGTGAATCCATTTCAATATTTGTTGGCATGACGTGTAATCGATGGAAAGATCAGTAGATGGATAGTTATCCTCCAAGAATTCGACTTGAATTTTGTCTCGGTGAAATCCAAAAAGTCATTGGTCTTCGCGGAACTCATTTTAGAACTTCCAATCGAATCAAGTGATGTTATACTTGAGGAGTCGCCTATCAAAGGAGCCATGTTTTCTATTTCATCTTCGGACCCTTGGTATGGAGATATACTAGTCTATATCCATACTTTGAAGGGCCCCACCTCTACCTCTCATGATGAGCATCGTCATATATGCCATCAGGCCAAGAACTATCTCATACTCGAGGACACTCTATATCGTCGAGGTGTATATTGCATCCTTCACCGATGTCTCACTCATGAAGAAGAGGAAATCGTGCTTAACAATTTCCACACTGGAGCATGTGGTGGTCATCTGTCTGGTTTGGAAACAACCCAAAAGATTCTACTAGCTAGTTACTTTTGGCTGACATTAATCAAAGATTGTATTGAATCGGTCAATAAGTTCCACCTGTGTCAGATATTCTCTCAGAAGATGCGGGCACATCCCGCTCCCATGTTTCCCATTATAACAGTTGGTCCCTTCACCAAGTTGGGTATTGATTACGCTACATGAAACCCCCCTTCAACAAGGGGGCACCGTTAGATCATCATAGAAGTAGACTACTTTAAGAATTTGGTCGAGGCTATGCCAACTTTTAAAGATGATGGCGATAAAACAACTCTCTTTTTGTTTAACTAGATAATAGAAAGGTTCAGCATCCTGAGAGAGAATGTCACTGACCATGGCAGTCACTTTCAAAATAAAATGATGTCTGAGTTAACATTAAAGATTGGGTTGAGTCAAGAACATTCGTCACCCTACTACCCACAAGTGAATGGTTAGGTGGAAGCTGTGAATAAGTCCCTTAAGACTATTTTACAGCGAACGATCAATTCGGCCAAGTCAAACTGGAATTTGATGTTGTACTACATGTTATGGGCCTATCGAAAATATGTTTAGACTGCAATGGTTTTCTCACCTTTTCAACTCATTTATAGGATGGAAGCAGTCTTTCCTATAGAGTGCTAGATCCCATCTCTAAAGTTGGCAGTACAGTTATTGCCAGACACTTCACCACTTGAAGAGTGTTTATTATATCTTGATAAGCTTGATGAGCAGCATTGTGATGCAGCCTTGGCTAACAAGGCTCACAAAAAAGGTCAAGTGTTATTATGATCGGTCTATTCTTCCTTGGATTTTCTCTGAAGGCGATCTTGTCCTAGTCTATGAACAAGATAATGATGCCCTAGGGGCAGGCAAGTTCAAACCCATGTGGTTCAGACCTTTCATCATGAAGGAGTTTCTAAAGAAGGGCACGTATCGTCTGGTGGAATTTGAGGAAAATGCGTTGGCAAAGCCTAGAAATGGGCTTTACCTCAAGAATTATTACTTGTAGGTGGGTTGCCTTGGGTGAATTCTTGTACATATGTGTAGTTCTTATATATTTTCTTTTTATCTTTTTGTCTTTTTGGTTTTATGGACTTGTCATTTTTTATGTCATCTTTTTCACTGTGGCAGATGTCAAGTGAATCAGAGGTGTTCATTGGGTTTGAAGACAACACTATCCGACACACTCAGAGGCTTGCTTTCACAACTTGGGTGATTTTCACACCCCAAGGCCAATTTCTATCTTAGAGTTGCCACAAACAATGTCGCTGAATACAACATAGTCTTAGAGTTGCTTCATGATGCTTTTTTGCATGGTATCTCTCACCTCTGGTTCTACTTAGATGCTCAGCTCGTTGTGTCCCAGTTAAATGGGGTTTACCACATTTACGATCCTACTCTACACAGACGGTTCCTTAGGGTGCATCTCTTAGAATGAAGCTTTGATTACATTACGTATATCCATGTTCCTAGGAGACTGAATCAAATCACAGACACTCTAGCTAATCATGTATTATATTGGCATATTGCACACATGTAAGGAAAAGCACACACATGCACATGTAAATACATTTGTAAAATAGATGTAATCCATAAGACGTAAAAAGATGTAAATATGCATATATATATATCAAAAATATCAGAGTACATGGGTGGGCGCAAGCACCTCAAAAATATGTCCAGTAAGAGTCAAGGGGCTTATGCCCTCAAAAATATACAAAAGGTTCTCTTGGCACGTAAGTAGTCTAACCTAGCTAAGTGCAGGGCCTGTTGGCCTTGCCATAGTGAACAATAGAATTCACCAAACATCGAAAGAGTTGGATCCAGGTCCATGGCACCCCAATTACATGAGGTTCCATCAACATTGGATATCCTCGATCTCCGCCATAGGGACTGTACGAGTGAGAGCGGTGAGGTTCCGCTCCACCTGTCTCAATACTCTCTTAGCCTCTCTGGCAGGAGGCCCACCTACTGCTCCTGCTGGTTCGGTGGCTGTGGTTGGTCTTGCCTCTGGTCGAGGACACCGCCTAGTCCTCGAGAAGTCTGTTGGGTGCACCAGTCCCACATCTCTACATAACATATACATAGTTGTCAGATACTCTAGTACACATAAAAATGATATATATAAAAAGAAATAAAAATTAAATAACTTTGAAAAAAAAACATACCTATCTCCCCTCGCTCTGCTCCGGGAGGTACAGGCATGTCAAGATCTCTAGAAACGTTGATCCCAACATAGGGGTATTCCTCTATATCTGGAATCTATCGAGACCACTAGTAAAAAAAATTATCATCGAAGGCCTCGATGGTCCTCCCTCCCCCCTGTCGCGGAAAAAACTCCACCCATATGCATAGCGCTGGGAGAGAGGCCTCATGCCCTCGTATATTCTCTCGAGGAGTGAGACTAGGTACCCTCTCAAAGAAAAAGGAACATAAAACAGTCCCAAACCTGAAGGTTTGGTGTTCCTGTATCCGACACTTTGTTAGCTGTCACTTCATGCAATATAGTATGGTTGTGCTCCAATAAAAAATCAGTGCATTTAAGAACTGCACAGCACAATGCATGTGTGCCCAGGAGGCCTGATGTAAAGCCACAGATCCAGTGATCATCCCAATGAGAAGAACTATCACTTTCAGTGATAGGTTGTTGATCTTGTGTATGGGTACCTGTGAACCTACTTTATCAATACCAGCCTCGCAACAGAGTCCAATAAACTCCTCAATGTTGTGAGGGTCGGGGGGGGGAAATTACACAAGTTGACTGGATCCCCTCTCCTCGAGAGACTAGTTAGGAAGTAAATGTCTTCAGTCATTGGAATCAACAATTGCCCCTCGAGAATAAATGATTCTACATCAGGATGCCAGTAATCTATCAAAGCATTCAACAACCTGGGTTGTGCCCTCATAAACAGACACTGGAAGAATTTTAACAACCCACATTGTGATAAACCAGTGATAGCAACAGGGTCTTCTGAGACCGAAAAATCAATTTCCTCATGCTCCCTCTCTCTCCAATGAACATACATCCTGCAAAATGACAAATTTATGGTGAGTTAACTCTTGTTTTTTTTTATTTTTCCACTCATTTGAGGGTGTATGCGGGTTGTTTTGGCGATAGTGGCATGTGTATGCAGGAAAATTATCTTCTTCCTGTGTGCACACGTGGTCTATGCTTGGACAGCCCACGTACACACATGGCCGACCTCTTTAAAGGTCAACACCCCCCCAAAAAACAAAAATAAATGAAAAACAGAAGAATGGAAATGTAGGAGGGGTTAGTTTGTAGTTACTTGGTCCAAGCGAAAGTTTGTTTCGTCCACTGAAGCTCCTGTAATCAAGTCTTTCAGAAAAGGGGTGTTTTTGACTTTTTTGTCAATGCTCAAATTACAATGGTGATAATGAGCTGCCATCTTATATTTATAGACTTTTTGGCCCCTTTTTTTCATTTTTTTGGACCCTTTTGTCATTTTTTTTCTATCTTGAAAAGAGTTTAGTATGGTTCTTGAGTTTCTTCAGGGATGTTATGATACATTTTACTTTGGGTATTTGGAAACGTTTTGAGAGTTGGGTCATTTTTAAAGGTCTTTTGGTAAAAATTCGTTTTTCCAACTTTGTGCATGTAAGATAGGATTCCACCTCCACTTGTTGCACCTTGTTGTCTTTTTCACTTTTCCATAGGATCAATCCCACCGACTTGTGACATGAAACCCTCACTCCTTCTCTAGAAGTGTTGTAATTTAGTGGTAGATCCTACCTTCACATGGATGCCCTAGGTAGATCCTTGTTGCATTTTTGGTGTCCATGCCATCGTTAATGACTATAGGCTCGGGAGTCCCTTTTAGTTGTTCTTGATTACGAGTTTGAGCCTCACTTGCATGATTCATTATCGCATTTGACCTCACCCTTAGGACTCCCAGAAAAAATGGGTCTTCTTTTCAGCCCTTTTCAGACCCTCTAAACATGAAAAGATTGTCAAGTGATCTTGTTGCCCTTCACGCTCACCAAACTAAAATTTGAAGGCACATCTGTCTGGTGGTAATTTACCCCTTTTTTGGTCTGGATGGTCAATTGTACAAACAAAGGTATACACTAGGAGCCTCGATTCTCTAGAAGAGTATTCTAATGTACATATTTAACCCTTTTTCGGGCCTGAGGGACTAAATCTACAAAAAAGTAACCCCCACAAAGTCCATAGTTAAGCTTTTTACAGAATCCCTAAAATTGAAAAGATTGGCAAGTGACCTTGTCTCTTCACACTCGTTAAATTGGTCAAGAAGAACACCCCTTAAGGAGTCCATAGTTAATCTCTTTTCAGACTCCTTAAATATGAAAAGATCGTCGAGTGATCTTGTCTTTGTCACACTCATTAAAATGATTTTGAATAGACATTTGTTCGGTGCTAGTTTACCCCTTTTTGGAGATGACCAGACTACCTTCAAAAAAGATACCCCCATCGAGTCTCCTTTTATGATTTTTCAGACTCTCTAAAAATGAAAAACCACCAAGCTTACCTTCTCTAGACTCGTTAAAATTACATCGAAGGACGTTATCATTGTGTCTTATTAATCGCATTTTCATCCCTGCGTCTTTGGCCTAATGACAGCTCCATGTTTATCTCAACTGAACCATCTGAAGCATGCCTTATATGCAAGCCTTGTAGCACTTTGCCTTTGCGTCTTGACACCTTGACCCATGGAGGATTTTTCTTGAGTGTCCTTTTCCTGCATATGTCCCCTTTCTCTGAGAATGAGTGTGTTCCTTGCGCTTTGAACTAGTATGTTTGTGACACTCATTCCTCCTTTGTAACATAGCATTCTTTAATTCTTTTCAAGCTTTCCAAAATTATTGAAAAAGATAAAAAAATC
>JASDQU010028068.1:53880-77442 GCA_032191745.1 Picea mariana | reverse complement strand
TTAAAGATAACTTTTTATGATAAGGTGATGAATGGATAAAAAATTAGTAAAACAGTGTCAATCATAGTAAGTTCCAGATAAAATGAATTAGCAAATGAGGTTTTGAGTAACTTAGATCAGGGTTTAAAGAATAAGATGGATAGGGGGAATAATTCAGTAAGAAATGTGAAATATATCTACCATTTACATTATGTAATGCTAGTATATATATGAAGAAAACCTTGTGAAACAAGAACTTCTTTAATCAAAAGGGAAACTATGATATAATCATAAACAACATCACAACAAATCCTTCATTGCAATATATATACAATAAATAAATTAAAACCTTCAACATACTGAAAATCAGAGTAAGATAAAAAGAAGATGATAGGGGAAAAAATATTGATTTCTATTAGCCAAAAAGCATTAGGTCTGGTACATAAAATAAGAGATGTCTCTGTTACATTCACAACATCAAAATATTAGTCCCATCTCATCCATTCAAACCATTCCCAGTACTACTATGCCTATCTTATAGTCTTTTCTGCCAAAGACAGTTTTACAATTCGAATAAAAACCATATCCTAGGATCCCTGTGCCCTCAAAGAGGAGTGGCAACAGGTGGATAACAAAAAATAACAAAAATTCTAAAATCTAGGCTAATGTTGACAACGTTCTTAACATTTTCTTTATGGTTGATGAAGTGTCCCTTTGAACACATCTTCCTTTGGCAGGTGGCCTCCTATCTTACAACTGACCCTTAGACAACTCTCATGCATTCATCTTACCATATGGGAACTGATTATTCCTTCAAAACCTCCATAACAAGATTTCACAACACAGTTCGCAACACCATCCTGTATCAGACAGTTTGCAGTGCCAGGCATTGTGAACTTTCCTGTAGAAGCTCATTTCATTTAATAAAACCCAAAAACATCCCAAAAAACTATCTCTAGTGATTCAACTATTGTAAGAAACTCATAATATGGTATATGACTTGAAGAGATCATATCAAACTTAAAAATTATTTATAAGGCATAACCATTCTCAAAATTTTCAAAAATGCATAAACAAGAAACTGTCAAAACTGATATGGTTTCAAGAAGTTCATCTTCTTCATTTTCTGACTCCGGAGCTCCTCCTGGTTGCAAATTTAGCTAACATATCCATATTCCTCTTTTCAAACTCTTGTTTGAAGGTCGTAGCTCCATCTTTATCTTTCTGATTTGTTCCTGGTAAGCTCTCTTCTATCTGTATAGGTTTCTCAGCTACCTCTGGAGGGGCCGCAAAATTTTGGATATAAATCTAGATTTGTCAAGAGTTTCATGATACATGTCCATGAGTTTCTTGAGTTTCATCTTCCCAACCAACTCCCCTTTCTTCATTTCATCAAATTCAACCCTTGTCTCTTTAAGCTGTCTTTTGAGCCTCTTAAAAGTAGGATTTCACTTTTCTTGAGGAGTAGTGATGTCGACGATTTCAACAGGTTTTTCAACCTCTATGAATTTACCTTTTCTCTGAGATCAAAATCCTACTGCATCATCCTTCATATAGATCTCTTTCTTGGCTGCTACTCTGGTAAGAGGCCTCCTAGCTTTGACCTTGTCAGCTGCACTGGGTGAAGTAAACACCATCTTCCATCCTCTCAAACATGTAGCTTTAGTCGAAGGAACCTATACTAGACTGGGATATGGCATAGGTGGAGCTTCTCTTTGTGAATACTGTGAAGGTCATCCTCCTTCATGATCATTTGTTTTTTTATCATCTCTAGTAGTCTTAGTGCTCTTTATTTTCTTGTTAATTTTTGAATTTACAGTGTTGTCAATATGAATATGGCTTTTCATTTTACACTGTGGAGTGGGATCAACATTTAGCTGGAAGTGCGAAGAAGTAATGAATTCTTCCCAATCAATTTTTTTCTTTCTCAATTCCTCCATTAGCAACATCTTTATAACGCCTGAATGGAAGACACTTGTATCAATTGATTTTTATTTAGCTTGGACCCTATCAGACATTTTTCCAATACTTCTAAACAGGTAGAAAGGGAGATTCATGGCATCTTTACTTATGAAGTGTAGCAGTAGCCATATATGGTATTGATATATCATGTTAAATATCCCTTCACAGGTGAAATATCTTTGAATCACCTTGAACATCTTATCAAAGACCTCCAACATATGATTTCTGGGCACTTCCTTTGACAAATTGTCCCCTTGGTATTTTGTTTTGAGGAATTTCTTGGAGAAAGTAGCATTCATGGTCATGGCCTCTAACCATCTCTCACCAGTGTTAGGTATCTCAATTGTTGCTCTGAAGGAAAGTTCAGACACCTCAAAATCCAATATCACAACCTTCATTTTGGTCCCATCAAAGTTAAGTGAAAACTCCCTAGCCACCTCTGGGTGCCCTCTCTACATTTTTTGAAAAAAATTAATGCATCGTACTCTTTGGAAAACTTCCATGATCAAGGGTTTAGAATTAAAAAGTTGCATATCATAGGGATCTTTTCTCAGGATTTCCCCCCCTTTGTGAGCCTTCCTTTTCTTCAGACTATCCATTAATGTTGTTTGAAGAAAACCTTACCACAATATTTAATGATTTCTAGAGGCAAAACATGGAAAATAGAGGATCAAGATTTTAATGGATAGACTTTACCAATAGGCTAGTTCTACGTAAAACTGATGTGATTCTCAGCTCATTTGACCTCCAGGAATAAAACAAGGTATATTCCAATCAAGAAGATGAAGGGAAATACTAATAAAAAATATCATGAAGGGATATCATAACAGATCTTTACAAAACATGTCTTATCAACCTCGGACTTGTTTACAAGATCACTACTCTTTTCCAAAACTCAAATTGACTTCCACAAGTGACTAATTTTACAGTTAAGAGTACATAGGAGTGTAATTAAGTTTGTGAGCTTGCAGAAGACATTTTTTGTCAAAATGTGCGGGAACATAGGGTTCCCAACGTCGGGTTTGCTACACAGAGTTCATAGCGCCAGGGAAGGGGTTTTGCAATGCTTGGGAAAGATAAGCAAAGTAGGCGAAATGGATAAGTGGGAAAGGTTTCCTAAACACATGGATACTTATGGCTTAATGAGAAAGGTTTAGAGAACATGAAAATGGGTTTGGGAACTTGTCAACAAGTAAATGGGACAGTTCGCAACGCCTATCACCAATTCACAATGCCCAAAAGGAAAAACAAGTAACAAGCCCTTTCCTGACCTTCAAATAAGGTGAAAATTCTCATGGAGTACTTGGTGGACTTGAGTTGGAAGATGATATCTCTGAATTTTCACAGGGTCCCTTGAAAACTGTCCAACCTCCAACTCATCTTCTTCATCCAGTTCGCAACGTCGAGTTCGTAGCGCTTGTCTGTAGCACTAGGTTCGCAACGTCGAGCTAAAAAATGATTTGTACACTTGGATAAAATAGTTAGAAGCCTTTATGACATAAACCCCGGATATTGGTTTAAAACACCATCTCTTAAAAAAAGGAGATCTTCATTGACACGACCCATAAATGCAATCATGGAAATGAATGCATGGTGCACCTTTGAATGCATTGTGGACTCTCCTAGTGAGTTGACAACGTACATATCAAAATTGATTTGACATATTAATGAGTAAAGGTGACAAAAGGAGGGGTCAACGTACAACATGGAGGAGGTGACATGTCAGTGTGATGATGGAGAATTTGAAAGATGTGACTCATGGAGGTTTTATCAAACTTGTTATGATAACAAGTCATAACCCAATGACTCTTTAGACCAAAGCCAAAACTAACCTTATTTTATTTATACCAAAAATTGAAAAATGATTATAGAAAAGGGACATAAAACCTAAAACTTAATGAAAACCTATGACTAAAAGTAAAAACTAAGATGATTTTTTGACCCTTTCAATTCTATGTGATAACACAGTTGAGCAAGCTCAAAAGAAAAGAATATTATTTAAGGGAATCTACAATATGTTGGAAAAATCCAAGAAATTATTGAGTTGGATTACCGCTCTTTTAAATGTTGTATTTTAAGTGTAGATGGTATGAAGCATTTGAGAGGACACAAAGACATGATACCCATAGTGGATTGTTTTCTATAGATTCCTCGAGGTTCCTATTGGAGGATAAGGATCCTTATGTTCTACCAATTCATTGTGAGATGATATTTCTTTAACTCAAATAAGAAGAAATAGTGATCATTAATCTATTGATTCATAGTTTTTTGTGATAATATATATGTTTATTAATAAATAAAAGTTTTATAAGATATTTCTAATATATGTATGTCATTCATGTGTAGGTATTTTTCTATGAAGATATTTTGGCCCCAAAATGTATATTTGTCATACATTATGATCCAAGATTAAGGCATGTATTTGACGATGCATTAGTGGATATTGATCAAAACAATGATGTCCAACAAAATGAGAGATATGGATTAGAGAAAATCGAAGAAATTAACATCCATGATGATGTTGAAGATGGTTATGTTCAGGCACAAGAAGACAACAATCCAGAGTTAGATGATTTCATGGAAGACAACAATATGGATGGTATAGAAAATGATGATCCAAATTATACATCTGGTAACAATATAGATGGTATACAATCAAATTTCATTGATGATGATGATGATGCAGATCAAGAAGAGGATGACGATAATATTAAATACTTGAAAGAAAATATGAACATTGACAATGATAAAATGGATGACATTGTTGCAGACAATAATATTAATGACTAAGACTCGTAATTTTTCAAAATTATTTGTAATCCGATTTTTTAAATGACATTGATTCTTATGGCCCAAACTTTCATGAAATGCTTCAGTATTATTTCCGACAATACAAATTACTTTTGGCAATATCCTTAAAGTGTTCAATCTTTTCTATGAATTATTGGAAAAAAAATAGGATTACTTATATAAGAGTTATCATGGTTAGTGGTCATTTATTGGAAATTGTTAAAAAACATAATTAAATATATTTCATACGTAAATCAATGTAAATACATAAAATTAGGCTAATTAATGTATCCAAAGTTTATTCATTAATTTATATTTAAAAAAAATGAAATATTTTACTAAGCATAATCCTAAACCTAAGACCTTAATCTTTATACCATCTAACCCCTAACCCCTTGAAACATGGTTGGTATTGAAGATTATGTGGAGACATCAAACATCCTTGAGTCTTGAAACCCTCCCATACCATCAAGTGACATGTGTCTAGTATAACCATGTCAAATTTCGACGCATACAGGCACAACTTGGAGAAATTTCAATGTTGGCCTCATTCACTGGTAACCATGTAGGGTCGATTGATTTCATTAAGACCTTCACCCTATATAATCCCTAACCCATTAACAATTAAACCACTTGCATGTTGTACCCTATAAAATTATTTTGGGCTGTCTCAAATTAACAGAATCATGGTTTATTAATCATTAGGTTTTGTTGTAAAGATGGGTATGTTAGGTTTGATCTTTGTTGGCATGGAATGAGAAATTGGGTCATGATGAATATGATGATGCTGATGATAATCGAAATTATGAAGATAATTATGTCCCTAAGTCTTAAAAACCTCCCATACCGTCAAGGTATGTGCCTAGTGTAAACATGTAAAATTACAACGCATACACTCAGATTTCAAAAAAAATTCAACATTGATCCCATTCACTGCTCATTGTGTGAGGTCGGTGGAAGACATTAGTGATGGGAATGTTGGAATTTCCAAGAGATTTAAAGAGAGTTATGACAAATATTCTATAGAATGGAATTCTCAATGACGACAATGAACGTTTATGCAAACATGGGTGATCTCGAAGATTATGTGGGGAAATCAGACATACTTGAGTATTAAAACCCTCCCATGCCTTCAAGGCATGTGTCTAATATAACCATGTAAAATTTCGACGCATACAGGCACATATTGAAGAAATTTCAACGTTGGCCCCATTCACTGCTCACTATGTGGGGTTGGTGCATGACATTTGTGATGGGTGTATTGGAAGTTCCATGTCAAACTTCAACATAGTTATGAAAATGATTCTATAGAATGGAATGGCGAATGATGACAATGAGATGTGCATGATGAAAGTTGATGCAAATGTGGATGATCTCAAATATTATGTGGGGAGATCAATATACATCCTTAATTCTTGAAACCCTCCCATACCTTCAAGGCATGTGTCTAATCTAACCATGTCAAATTTTGATGCATACAAGAACAAATTGAATAATTTTCAATGTTGGCCCCATTCACTGCTCACTATGTGGGGTCGTTGCATGACATTTGTGATGGGTGTATTGGAAATTCCATGTCAAATTTCAAGATAGTTCTAACAATGATTCTATAGAATGGAATGACGAACATTGATAATGAGACATTTATGATGAATGTTGATGAAAATTTGGAATTTAAAAACCCTCCTTGAGTCTTGAAAACCCTCCCATACCGTCAAGGCATGTGTCTAGTCTAACCATGTCGATTTTCGACGCATACAAGCACAGTTTGAAGAAATTTCAACGTTGGCCCCATTCACTTCTCACTTTACGAGGTCGATGCAAGATGAAATTTGTGATGGGTGCATTGGAAGTGCCATGACATTTCAAGAGAGTTCCGAAAAATATTCTATAGATGGAAACGACAAATGATGACAAGGAGACTTCCATTATATTGAACATTGATGCAAACATGGACGATCTCAAATATTATGCGGGGACATCAAACATCCTTAAGTCTTGAAACCCTCCCATACTGTCAAGGCATGTGTCTAATCTAACCATGTCAAATTTCAATGCATACGGGCACATATTGAAAAAAATTCAACGTTGGCCCCACTCATTGTTCACTGTGTGGGTTCGGTGGAAGAAATTTGTGATGGGTGTATTGGAAGTTCCATGTCAAATTTCAAGATAGTTCCGACAACGATTCTATATAAGGGAATGATGAATTATGACAATGAGATATGCATGATGAACATTGATGCAAATGTGGATGATCTCAAAGATTATGTGGGGACATCAATATAGATCCTTGAGTCTTGAAACCCTCCCATACCGTCAAGGCATGTGTCTAGTCTAACCATGTCAAATTTTGATGCATACATGCACATATTGAATAAATTTCAGCGTTGGCCCCATTCACTGCTCACTCTACAGGGTCCGTGCATGACATTTTTGGTGGGTGAATTGGAAGTTCCATGAAATTTCAAGAGAATTCCAACAAAGATTCTACAGATGGAAAAAATGAATGATGACAATGAGACATCCATTATGAATGTTGATGAAAACATGGACGATCTTAAATATTATGTGGGGACATTATAAATCCTTAAGTCTTGAAACCCTCCAATACCGTTAAGGCATGTGTCTAGTCTAACCATGTCGAATTTCGATGCATACATGCACAGTTATAAGAAATTTCAACGTTGGCCCCATTCACCGCTCACTGTGTGAGGTCAATGCAAGATGACATTTGTGATGGGTGTCTTGGAAGTGCCATGACAGTTCAAGAGAGTTCCGACAAAGATTCTATAGATGGAAATGACAAATGATGACAATGCGACATCCATTATATTGAATGTTGATGCAAACATGGATGATATCAAATATTATGCGGGGACATCAAACATCGTTAAGTCTCGAAACCCTCCCATACCTTCAAGGAAACTATCTAGTCTAACCATGTAAAAATTTGACGCATACGAGAACAAATTGAAAACATTTCAACGTTGGTGCCATTCACTGATCACTGTGTGGGGTCGGTGGAAGAAATTTGTGATGGGTGTATTTGAAGTTCCATGTCAAATTTCAAGATAGTTCTGATAACAATTCTATAGAAGGGAATGACAAACATTGACAATGAGACATGCATGATGAACTTTGATGCAAATGTGGATGATCTCAAATATTATGTGGGGACATCTTACATCATTGAGTCTTGAAACCCTCACATACTGTCAAGGCATGTGTTTAGCCTAACTATGTCAAATTTTGATGCATGCATGAACATATTGAAGAAATTTCAACATTGGCCCCATTCACTGCTCACTATGTGGGGTTGGTGCATGACATTTTTGGTGGGTGAATTGGAAGTTCCATGACATTTCAAGAGAGTTCCAACAAATATTCTACATATGGAAATGAAGAATGATTAAAATGAGACATCCATTATGAACATTGATGCAAGCATGGATGATCTCAAAGATTATGTGGGCACATCAGACATCCTTGAGTCTTGAAACCCTCCAATACCTTCAAGGTACATGTCTAGTCTAACCGTGTCAAATTTAGATGCATACATGCACAATTTGAAGAAATTTCAATGTTGTCCCCATTCACTACGCACTGTACGAGGTCGATGCAAGATGACATTGGTGATGGGTGTATTGGAAGTGCCATGACATTTCAAGAGAGGCCCAAAAAAGATTTTATAGATGGAAATAACGAATGATGAAACTGAGACATCCATTATATTGAAATTTGATGCAAACATGGACTATCTCAAATATTATGAGGGGACATAAAACATCCTTAAGTCTTGAAACCTTCCCATACCATCAAGGTAATTATCTAGTCTAACCATGTCAAATTTCAACACATACGGGAACATATTGAAAAAATTTCAACGTTGGTCCCATTCACTACTCACTATGTAGGTTTGGTGGAAGAAATTTGTGATGGGTGTATTGGAAGTTCCATGTGAAATTTCAAGATAGTTCTGAAAACGATTCTATAAAATGGAATGACGAATGAAGACAATGAGATGTGCATGATGAACATTGATTCAAATGTGGACAATCTCAAAGATTATGTGGGGACATCATGAATCCTTGAGTCTTGAAACCCTCCCATACCGTCAAGGCATGTGTATAGTCTAACCATGTCGAATTTCGATGCATACATGAACATATTGAATAAATTTCAATGTTGGCCCCATTCACTGCTCACTATGCGAGGTCAATGCATGACATTTTTGGTGGGTGAATTGGAAGTTCCATGACATTTCAAGAGAGTTCCAACAAACATTGTACAGATGAAAATGAAAAATGATGACAATGAGACATTCATTATGAACATTGATGAAAACATGGATGATATCAAAGATTATGTGGGGACATCAGACATCCTTGAGTCTTGAAACCATCCCCTACCATCAATGCATGTGTCTAGTCAAACCATGCCAAATTTTGATGTATACAGGCACAAACAAAATAAATTTCAACGTTGTCCCTATTCACTGCTCATTGTGAGGGGTCGGTGGAATACGATATTTGTCATGGGTGTATTGGAAGTTCCATGGCATTTTAAGAGATCAGTTCCAACTAATATTCTACATATGGAAATGACGGATGATGACAATGATATGTGGAAAATATTAATGATTATGTGTAGGGTCGATGGATGTCATTAATCCCTTGAAAATATATAATCCCTAATCAATTAACCATTAAACTACCTAACCCCTAAGCCCCAAATCCATTAACTAGTGACCCTTAATCCCTTAAACTGTAACCCCTAATCCCTTAACCCTTAATCCCTTAAATGGTAACCCCTAATCCCTTAACCCTTAATCCCTAGACCTCAAACCCCTAAATAACCTAATCCCCAAAGTCCCTATCCACTTAACCCCCAAAAACTCAAAAAAATTAGTATTTAGGCACATTAGGAGTTGAATTGGAAGCCAAACTAGAAGATAAAAATGAATCTAATTTGGAAGCTAAACTGGAATATAATTGGGAGCTAAACTGGAAGCTAAATTGGAAGCTAAACTGGGAGCTAAATTGGGAGCTAAATAGGGAGCTAAATTAGGTGCTAACTGGGGCGCTAAACTAGGTGCTATGAGCGCCTAGTTTAGGGCCCACTTGTGTTTCTCGACGCAAATAACACCACAAATAGCTCCCTCCCGATAAATAGCACTGACTTTAGCAAAAAAGTGGATAAAAATACATTAAAACAACCAGTAGAAGAAAAAAAGGTAGCTAATCACAAGGATTTATTGTAGTGAACATTCCTTGGACCCAAAAATAAATGTAATCCTTGGATAGCTCTTTCCAATGAGATATCATTCACCCCAAATGGAGATCATATGAAAAATTTGTGCCCCCAAGAAGTTGACATATCAACCAACCACCTCAAGACTCACAATACTTTTATGGTTTCATTTTCTAGGGTTAGGGTTTTAATGTTTAGGGGTTTTCCTCTTTATTGTTTAGGCTTCATGGTAAAAGGCCCTTTTCGGCCTCTTTGTAATAAAGTTTTTTCAAATGAGTGTAGCTGACATCTCTTTCTCTTTAGAGTTAACCTACCATCATTGTAGCCGTTTTGTGTTCTAAACTATTTTACTATTTTATTCATTAATATAATTTGGGTTTCATTGTATTGTTGTACTCTCTATATTTTTGTGTGTGTTCATTTTTGTTCCCAATATATTCTAGATCAGTGGTATCAGAGAAATTGTCTCCTTATTATTTCCCGGTGCATGTCATTGACGAGGTCAGGGTATTGAGAGTTGGGTGTCAAGCTAGTTTCACTTGGGGACGAATTCTCTCGCCACCCCAGGAAACCTCATATGGTGGAAGACAAGAGAGATGACAGAGAAGGATATCCTATCAAGACGTTTCTCTAGGAATCCCTTGCATGACATAGGAACAAGATGATGCACAACTTCACCCAAATCATTCAATGAATATCAACAATGGGCGAGGCACTTTCAACAAGCAGTCTTTTCAGAGGCTCAACACCCTTCAAGGTACAAGTTAAATTTGATATCACTTTATTTGAAGGCCACATAGATGCAAATAATTTGGAAAAATGGTTAAATCTATTAGAGGTTTATTACTCTATTCAAACAATTTCTGATATTGAAAAGATCACCTTTGCGCTCCTTAAAGACATTCCCCATGCTAAATATTTGTGGGAATGTTACTAGGAGAGACACAATGAAGATGAGTCAATGAAATTCACGAGAGGACCCACTTGGGAAGCCTTTGTTGATGCCCTCAAGGAGTAACTCTACCATGCTGGAAGCTATGATGATTGATACACAAGATGGATGACTCTACGTTAGGAGAGAGGTCGGGTAGTGCTAGAGTACACCAACATATTTCATACCTTGCGCTCAAATATAGGTATCAAAGACTCTTATCAAAACCTAGTTTTGAACTACCATAGTGTCCAACATAAGTACATCCAAGCAAAGATGGATTTCTTGGAAAACTCCTCACTAGGAGCTTCTTATTGACATGTTGTCAAAATCGAGTAGAAATTTACGCAATGGAATAAGAGAGAGTTCGATTATGCAAATATGCAACAATGGAAGTATGGTAAATGTGGCCCTAAATCACAGACTAATGGATAGAGAAAGTAAATCCAACCTTAAAATAACTAGTCCAAGCCATAGGAAAAGAAGGGTAATGAGAAGGAAAATAAGGAAACTGGAAAGTGGCTTGAGTTCCACAAAATCCTTGAGCACAACATTGATGACTGTTTCTCAAAACAATCATTGTTGGTCGACCTTAAATAAAAGTAGTCAAACCTTGAATCAGACTCTAATTGAGAATAGTGAAATTAGATCATTGATGCAGAACCCAGTTCTACCATTGCAACCAAAAAGATCCAACCAGATGATTCAAAGGAGCTTGAGAAGGGGGAGGTTCTCTTTCATGCACATATGTGGGTGAATGGGACACCACTAAATTTCATTGTAGATAGTAGGAGCTAGAAGAAGCTGATCTCAACTTAGGTTGTCAAGAAACTAAATTTGTCGTCAATGCTATACCCTTAACCATACACCATTGATTGGTTGATCCAGGAATGATACCTTCGTGTCAACCGATATTGATGCTTATCTTATGGAATAAATCCATTCAAGGATGATTTTATGACCCAACGAGGGCATATATATGGTTAAATATATATGATATGAACCGAGAACACATGTTTGAGACTAGTTATAGGACTAGTAAAAAATCCTCTCTTCCATAGGGTATATCTCTGAAAGTATAATGAACCAAAAGATGAAATTGTTACAAAAGGTACCTTGCTATGTATTCTAAATAACCTCCAAGTTTCAATAGCTAAAGTGGTCTAGAAAAAATATTTATAGAGAAAATTCCAAGATGTCTTTTTTGAAGAAGAAAAATACTAGGATCGATGCTCTGATACCAAATTTTATGTTCCAAGTGCTTAAAATATCATAAAAGAATAGAAGTACACACCATGTACACCAATGTTAGCATGGAGCACATGTAACATCCCTGACCCTCCAAAGGCCGGGCAATGCAACCAACACTTATGACTTTAACCCTTTAAAGTTCTAATACCAAAATGTAACATCCCCAACCCTCCAAAGGCCGGGAAATGCTACCAACACTTATGAATTTAGGCCTTTAAAGCTCTACTACCAAAACGTAACATCCCCGACCCTCCAAAGGCCGGGCAATGCTACCAACACTTCGTATAACATGCATTTAAATAAATTCAATACATTAACACAGAGTACAAACATAATTACTGCTAGCATACATAATCCATGGAATTAACCATAATTCATATGCACAACAGTAAACATCATCGCAATGGAATACATGATAATATTGCAAGCATCACAAACATGCATTTAAAAGATGAATTTAAACATATGTATATACATATCTTTGAAACTAGATGTAATTCACCAACTGCGTGCAAACCTTCTGTGAACCTCCCAGACTTAGACTACGCTTCTCATCACTCTCAGCAGTAGGTCACCCCCGAGCTGGGACTAAGCTCCACCGACAGGGAATCTTAGGCTAGGCAAGGTCAACAGGAAGATACCCAATTACAGAGGAAGGATTTTCTCCTAGGAGTCACTTATGCCCACTGCTCATAGAATCTCATTCTCCACATGTATGTCCCACCCTAGGAGTATACACCTTCACTGACACCAAGACAATCCTTCAGCTGCTAACCTCCCTTGCCTTGGGATTCAACAACAGACTAGACCAGAATTCTCAGAGTTCTGTAGCAGCTACAGGATCCGTTCCAGGGGTTCTTACTTGCTCAGCACAATCTCTCACTTGGAGAGAGTTTCTCATAGGTTTGGAAACCTGTTCTTGTGACCAATTCCAACACAGTGAGGAAACAACAACAAGGCTCAACAACACAAATTCAATGGCAACAACCTCACATGGTCAGGACTACACTGCCACAACAACCCACTAGGATAGCACAACACGACCCAGAAAAATTCGGGTTTCTAAACCATGCAACACGTAACAGACTCATGGTTATGGTTTCAGGATTGCATAAGGGTGCACAGAGATCTCATGCATAGGCTTGAAATGTCCAGGTAAGGGATCTGAAAACAACACTAGACAGAGGTTGATCATGGACAGTCACAAGTTCAGACGGAGGATGGCGAATTGCAAGGTCGAATGCCTAGACTTAGGTGATGGCTGGCCGAATGCAGACCCCCAACATAGCTTATTCCTATGGTTTTAACTACATGCGTCTGGGTTGACACATGTCTCCCATGAAGTTGCATGCGCTCCATCAACATGCGTTCCTTTCCAGGAACTTAGGACAAAACATATACATTTACACAGTACTTTGGAATAATAATAAATTAATATTCCCAAGGGATTAAGCCCCCAATCTTAGCCCCTCTTTATTACCTTTCAGGCCCCTCTCCCTTACTCAGAATTTGTTGAAGCTTAGTCCCCCATCACGTATTCATCATGGTCGGTCCACACACAGATATGTTTATCTTTTATTAATAATGTGCATAATTACATGTACAAAATCAGGCTCCTGGCCTTTAACACTTAGGCTCTCTGGCCTAATAAAAAAATAAGCCTATCAACTTGTCAATACTCGGCTCACTAGCCTATAAAACATGATTTACAAAACATGATTACAATATGGCTTTTCCTTTGGGATATTACAATCCCCTCCCCTTATTTTTTCACTGTCCTTAGTGCAGCTATCACACAACATCCGCAGGATTTTCAAAATCTTCAAAAATATGTGGGTATTCTTCCTGCATAGCATCCTCATTCTCCCAAGTCATGTCTTCAGGACCGTACTAGGTTCACTAGACCTTTACAATCCCTATAACTCTATTTCAGAGCTATATTCTTTTCCTGTCCAATATGCACACATGATGAACTTGTAGGACACCTTCTTGCTCCACCTGAATCACATTATAATTGATAACATGATTAGCATCAGATATATATTTCTTAAGCAATGAAACATGAAACACATTATGTACAGTCATGAATGCAGGTAATGCAAGCATATATGCAACTAGCCCAATCCTTCCTAGGATTTCAAATGGCCTACAAAATCTGGCTTCCAACTTGGCACAGTTTCCCAACATTAGGGAACTTCTGTTAGCTTTCACTTTCAAGAAAACATGGTCACCCACTTTAAACTCCCTGTGGGTTCTGTTTTTATCAGCATAAATTTTCTCCATGTCCTGGGAAACTTTCAAATCCTGCTTAATTTTTAGCATTTGCTCTTCCATTTCCTTGAGCAACTTTGGCCCAACTACTTCTCTGTCGGCTGGATTATCCTAGCTTACTGGAGTATTTCACTTTCTTCCATAAAGTACTTCAAATGGGCTCATCTTCGATGATGCTTAATACCCATTGTTGTAGGCTAATTCTACCAAGTGCAGGTAGTCTTCCCATTTCAATGGTTTGTCCATCACATACATTCTCAATATGTCTTCTATCACTTGATTCACCCACTCTGTCTGCCCATCCGAATCGAGATGGTAGGATGTACTGAAATTCATATTCATTCTGAATCCCTTGAATAACCCCTTCTAGAAATTTGAGGTAAATTTTGGGTCTCTGTCAGACACAATTGTCTTGGGAATTTCCTGTAATCGTGCCACTTCCTTCATAAAAATATCAACAACATATGCTGCCTTATGAGTAGTCTTTAGTGGAATAAAATGGGCAACTTTCGTAAGCTTTTCCATGACCACCATGATTGAGTCATGCTGCTTGCCTGTTCTAGGTAATCCCATGATGAAATCCATTTTCACCACTTCCCACTTCCACTCAGGAATGGGTAAAGGTTGCAGTAACCCTGCTGGGTGCCTGTGTTCATCTTTAACCTTCTGGCACTCCATACATTTGGCGATGTATTCAATAATCTCTTTCTTCATACTTGGCCAGAAATAATGGCTCTTGACTGGTGCCACATTTTTTTGATATCCAGGGTGCCCTGCATAAGGGACATTATGCATTTCATGAAAAATTATATGTTTCAAGTCCTAGACATTAGTTACATAAATTTTGTTCTTGTACAGAATTATTCCATCAACCCCTAGTTTATAAATCTCCACTTTCTGTGGCATCTTACCTTGCTGTAGTTTTTCTACCAAATCTATGTACTGCAAATATGTATTTGCAACCTCCAAAATCCTTCCCTTTATATCAGTTTGGTACATGCTAATGGCTGTAGCATGTAAGATGTGCACCTTTCTGATGAGTGCATCAACCACCTTGTTTTAATTCGCTTTGATATGCTTGATATCAAAGTCGTATTCACATAGAAACTCCATCCACCTACTCTGCCTAGCGTTTAGGGTGGGCTGGTCAAACAAGTATTCCAGACTGTTGTGGTCTGTTCTCAATTCAAATCTCCTCCCCATGAGATAATGTCTCCATTTCCTTAGAGCGTGAACGATTGCTGCCAACTCCAAATCATGAGTGGCATAATTTGTTTCGTGCTCTTTCATCTTCCTAGACTCATAACACATTACAAATCCATTCTGACTGAGGACTCCTCCCAATCCTTCTTTGCATGCATCGGTGCATACTACAAAATCTTCATTTGGGTCTGCAATCCTTAGGATTGGAGCACTGGTTAATAATTGCTTCAATTGTTGGAAGCTTGTCTTACAATCCTCTGTCCACAGTAACTTCTTCTCCTTCCTTTGCAAAGAAGTGATAGGGTGAGCTATCCTCGAAAACCTTGCGATAAACCTTATGTAATAGCCCACTAGACCCATAACGGATCTAACTTCTTGCACATTCCTTAGCGCTGACCATTCTTTGATGGCCTCAACCTTCTCAAGATGCACAATGATCCCTTATTCTGAAATAATATGCCCCAAGTAATGGATCTGTTCCTGATAAAATGAACATTTTCTCAATTTGGCATACAACTGGTGCTCTCTTAGCACTTGCAACACCATCCTCAGGTGTTGTTCATGCTCTTCCTCTGACTTGGAATACACCAGAATGTCATCTAGGAAGACTATGACAAACTTGTCTAGATAGTCCCTGAACACACCATTCATCAAGCACATAAAAACAACAGGTGCGTTCGACAGTCCAAACGACACCACTATGAACTCATAATGACCATACCTTGTTCTAAAGGAGGTCTTGCTGATGTTTGCATCCTTTATTCTTACCTGGTGATATCCCGATCTGAGATCTATCTTCAAAAATATCTTTGCATCCTTCAACTAATCGAAGATGTCATCAATCATCGACAGAGGGTACTTGTTCTTAAAAGTTACTTTGTTTAACTGTCTGAAATCAATACACAACCTCAACGTCCCATCCTTCTTCTTCATGAACAGTACCGGGGCACCCCAAGGTGACATGCTTGGGAAAATGTACCCCTTCCTCAAAAGCTCTTCAAGATGCAACTGAAGTTCTTTCAGCTCTAGTGTTCTCATTCTATAAGGAGCTTTCGACACTGGAGTTGCTCCAGACATCAAATTTACAGAGAAATCGATATCTCTCTTTGGAGGTAGTCCGAGTACCTCCCAAAATACATATTGAAACTCTTTTAGTACCGTATGGTCTCCAATATTTGAGACCTCATCCTTAGATGCTTCCTCCATATGGGATGCAAAAAAATGATAGCCTTTCCTGTAGCATTTCTTCAGCTGTAATGCTGAAATTTATTTGACATCAACAGCTCTGGGAATTCCTTAGACTGTTTTCTGATTCCCCTCCTCATCCAGGCAAGTAAATTCCTTGTTATGATAGTCCAGGGGGGCATGGTGCTGGTCCAACCAGTACATCCCAATTAAACAATCATAAGATCCTAAAGGCAGAATATTCAATTCAGCCTTCGTGCTCAATCCTTTCATGTCCACAGGACAAGACTTAACCAACTCAGTGACTTTCCTCTTGGTTCCTATAGCGAATTGCACTAACCAATATTTTTCATGTTTTCTTCTTGATAAATGCAAACCTTCCACCACTCTAGGATATATATAACTATGGCTAGCCCATGAATCAATTAAAACAGTAAGTGGTTGGTTGTTAATCATACCTTCCACTTCAATCATGTGTGATTGAAATTCAACTTGCTTTTTGTCCAGGGATGTCTAGATCCTTGGCATTATACTACAAATGTCCTCCACTATTTCAGCTTGTTGAACATTGTGGACGACTCTCTCTTTATCATTTTTGTGGGTTAAATCTCTGTACCTATGGTTTCCTTTACAACCCCAACACTCCATAGGTTTCTTCCTTGGCAATTGACCACCCACTTTAGCCTTTCTGAGCTCTCTAAAATATGGCTTTTCCTGAGGACTATTTTTGAAAAAGGGAGGCTTGTTTCCCTTATGCCTCTGTTCCTTCTTGAACTTCTCCTTGTATTCCCAAGCCTTCTGGAAGGTAGGATTTTCTCTCTGTTGTTCATATAAACATTTCTCTCTTCTTATTGTTTCTTCCATAGCTTAGTGTCAACATACTAAATCTTGTCACCAATAGAAGGTGGTAATCCACTTAGATACCTATGAATCTTGACAGTCTCCTCCTTGATGAATAGAACATACTTGAACAGTTCCAAAAATCTCTGCTTGTAGTCATCAATGGTCATGCTGCCTAGTTTGAGTTCAAAGAACTCTTTCAACTTTCTATCATAATATCTTTTAGTAAAATATTTCTTTTTGAAATACCTCTTGAATTCCTTCCAAGTGATATCTTTCTCTCTAATGTGCTGCACCTGCACAAGATGATCCCACCACATGGATTCTTTTCCTTTCAACTGATACATCGAAATTCTTCCTTTAGCATGAGATGAATAATTCTGCAATTGGAAGTACTTCCTCATGCTTAGAAGCCATGTCTCGACATATTTTTCCTTATAGTGTTCTCCATCAAAACGTGGGAGGCTTAATTTTATTCATTTCTCCTTTTAGTTCATCCACTCCAGACCTCCTATGCTTTATGGTAGGAGATGGGTTTCAACTACCACGTGTTTCTTTACTGGAATTCTTTGGGGAGAGACGATGATGTCCGCTAACACTCCTCGATCTTCTTTTTTTCTCAGGGGTCCTGCGACTCCCTGTTTTGCTTGTGTCTCTCTCATTTTCCAATTTTTTTTTGATCCTATACAGGCTTTGAAACAACTTCAAGTTGAATTCACCCTGTTTATCCTAAGTTTTCTTGAGCCTTCTGCTATCATCTCGGTGAGCCTGGGCATATTTATACAATCTTTCAATGATTTTCATCATATGCCCTTCCCTATCCATCTCCATTCCGTGCCCATTAGATTTGAATCCTTCGACTCCCAAGTTGACATCCATTCCTTTTCTTTCATTCTCTGAACTGGAGACAATTTTTGCCTCTTCCATTTCTTTTCACTCGATGACAACTCTGACCGGTTCTGGCCCTTGTCAACTTCTGCAATCACAATGTGCAAACAACCAGAATTTGTTAGGCCATCTTTCCTTAACAAATTCCACACATTCAAAACCAACCTGATTCTAAGAAAACATTTCGACTTCATGAATCTTTTGAGCTCTACTTGGCTCTGTAACTTTTGGGCGATATCACCCCCCTTTCTTAGTCCCCAGCCCATGCGATCATGGGCTGTGACCAAATGCTAGACCACTATCTCTTGAGTTCTGGTTACCAATCTTGTGACATCGGGTGGATCAACAGTCCACATGTACATGACATCCAACGATTGGAACCCACTGTGGTCCTTTCATCATCGAAGTTTCAGAACTTCAGGACTTTGGGGTTTCGGGACTTCAGACCTTGGAGGTTCCCACACTTGTTTCCTCCAAATATTCTGACATCCGAAATTTTGATTTTCTTTATCCCCTTCAGGCCCACATCAGATAGTTGTTTCCAAAAAACATGGTGGCATGTGGCATGCTTAGGAGGGTCCACGTCACCTTTGGTGATGTCATTGAGTCCTACCATATTCACTTTTCTTTTTAGGAGTTCAGGTTTTGGGAGTTTGTGCGTCCGCACATCTCACTTTTTCCAATAGCCGAAATCGCAAAATCATGATCTGCTCCTTTGCTTGATCCTACAACCAAGCTCTTTCCTTGCGATCTATGGTGTAGATAATTTCGGTACTTCGGAGTTTCGGGCATCCGAAGTTCGTGCCTCAACAAATCTCACTTTTCCACATAGTCAAATCCCTGAAAGGTTTTCAAGATAAATCTCCTGCACCTTTTCCAGATCTGAGGATCGTGAGGGATCTAATTTCCTCTCGACCAGATCCAATAGCTCCAACACTTCAGGCGTTGCACGCTCTCTCTCTCTTTGGCAAAATACCACACCAACTGCAGTTTTGTAACATGCCCAATCAACCCCTTGGCACTTAGAAATAATCTAAGGTTCGAAATTAGTCCCTCCAGACACAATTTATAACTGAAACCTTGGGTCCAATGGCCCCTTATCTAGCCCATCTAGGCTCAGCGTTGAAAACCTTGGCTCTTATACCAAATGTAACATCCCCGACCCTCCAAAGGCCTGAAAATGTTACCAACACTTATTACTTTATCCCTTTAAAGATATGATACCAAACTGTAACATCCCCGACACTCTAAAGGTCGGGCAATGCTACCAACACTTATGAATTTAGCCCTTTAAAGATATGATACCAAAACATAACATCCCCGGCCCTCCAAAGGCCAGACAATGCTACCAATACTTCATATAACATGCATTAAATAAATTCAATACATTAACAAAGAGTAAGCACATAGTTACTTCTAGCATACATAATCCATGGCATTGACAATAATTCATATGCACAAAAGTAAACATCATCGCAATGGAATACATGATAATATTGCAAGCATCATAAACATGCATTTAAAAGATGAATTTAAACATATGCATATACTTATCTTTGAAACTAGATGTAATTCACCAACTGCGTGCAGAACTTCCACGAACCTCCCAGGCTTATACCACACTGCTCATCACTCTCAGCAGTAGGTCACCCCTGAGATGGGACTAAGCTCCACCGACAGGGAATCCTAGGCTAGGCAAGGTCAACAGGAAGACACCCAGTTACAGAGGAAGGATTTTCTCCCAGGAGTCACTTATGCCCACTGCTCACAGACTCTCATTCCCCACATGCCTATCCCACTCCGGGAGTATACACCTTCACTGTCACCAAGAAAGTCCTTTGGCTACTAACCTCCCTTTCCTTGGGCTTCAACAACAGACCAGAAAAAAAGTCTCATATTTCTGTAGAAGCTACATGACCCCTTCTAGAAGTTCTTACTTCCTCAACACAATCTCTCACCTAGAGAGAGTTGCTCATAGGTTTGGGAACCTATTCTTGTGACCAATTCCAACACAATGAGGACACAACATCAAGGCTCAACAACGCATAGTCAATGGAAACAACCTCACACGGTCAGGACTACACTGCCACAACAGTCCACTGGGATAGCACAACACGACCCAGACAAATTCGGGTTTCTAAATCATGCAACACATAATGAACTCACGATTATGGTTTTGGGATTGCGTAAGGGTGCACAGAGATCTCATGCACAGTCTTGAATTGTTTAGGTAAGGGATCTAAAAACAACACTAGAGAGAGGTCAATCATGGACAGCCATGAGTTCAGATGGAGGATGGTGAATTGGAAGGTCGAATCCCCAGACTTAGGTGATGGTTGGCCAAATACAGTCCCCCAACACAACTTATTCCTATGGTTTTAATTGCATGCGCCTGGGTCGACACATGTCTCCCATGAAGCTTCATGCACTCCATTAGCATGCGTTCCTCTCCAGGAACTTAGGACAAAACATATACATTTATAGAGTACTTTGGAATAATAATAAATTATTATTCCCAAGGGCTTAAGCCCCCAAGATTAGCCCCTCTTTCTTACCTTTCAGCCCCCTCTCCCTTACCTAGGCTTTGTGGAAGCTTAGTCCCCCATCACTCATTCATCGTGGTCAATCCACACGCAAAGATGTTTATCTTTTATAGATAATGTGCATAATTACATGTACAAAATCAGGCTCCTGGCCTTTAACACTTAGGCTCTCTGGCCTAATAAACACATAATCCTATCAACTTATCAATACTCGGCTCACCAGCATACAAAACATGATTACAACAGGGATCTTCCTTTGGGATATTACAACACAACTCAAAGATATATAAGGGAGATAAGTTACAAAATAACTCCTTAAAGAATAGGAGAACTTCCTCCAAACATCCAAATACAATCATACATCACATTTCACACGCCCTCAATAATGAATGCATGATCTCTATATATAACTATTCACACCTACACATTAGGCCCATTTACTACTAGGTTGACCCTATTACATATATACATTTATCCCCATATATTTCCACCCTTGGGGTCATATCATATATATTTAATCCTATATATAACCTGTTTGGTGTCAAACAGTTGGATTAGGTTGATGGATAGTTGGTATGGATTGTTGGTTTTCGTTGATGTTAACTATTGGAGAGTGATATTGTAGATTGATGTCAACCCTTGGTGATTGATGTTAACCCTTGGATAAAGTCTGGTAGCAAATTTCAAGTTTGGGTAATGGACCCAAGTTTGTTTGATGGATAATGGTATGAGTTTTGATATATTTGAAGGCAAGACTATTCTATATGGATATTAAATTTCATGCCATTTCCAGTGGTATGTGTAACATCACATAACTCCTCATGGTTAGAGAGTTATGACCATGCAAAGTTGGACAACCCTCATGAGTCATCTAGAAGCCCCAAAAGGTCAAAGTAGTCAAAGTGGTTTAAGATATTTTTAGAAGGTAAATAATAAATTGAAGTGATGAGTGTACTATAACTCAAAGTGAATACAAAATAAATTATTTAAATAATAAATTTAATGGAAAAATTACTAAGTTGACAAGTGGTTAGAAGTGGGTTAGCCCTAAAATAAGGAAAGTGGTTTAAGATGGTTAGAAGGTAACCCATTGAGGTAAAGTCAAGTGATGAGTGTACTATAAGTCAAAGTGGATAAAAAAAAATCATTTAAATAATAAATTTAATGGATAAATTACTAATTGGACAAGTGGTTAGAAGTTGGTTAACCCTAAAATAAGGAAAGTGGGTTAAGATGGTTAAAAGGTAACCCCTTGAGGAAGCTACATGAAAGTATAAATAAGAGGCAAGGCTCTCTCATTTTATATCACACATGAGAATATTGAATATATACAGGTGATTGAGGTAACCAAAGGATATCTAAGTTGAATTTCAGAGAGAAGGTGAAGTAAAGAAGGCCGAAATTCAAGGGAGGGTAAATTCTTTTGATGATGCTTTCTAAGGTATGTTATTTACAGGTCATCTCACCATTTTCACAACAACTTTGTTTTTAGAATGATTTAGACCGTGAAATTGATAGGACATTGAGAAAACATATGCAAGTATTTTTGGCACAAATTTCAGCGTGTGGGTCATTGTAGTTTTGGAGTTACACTCCTCAGAAAATAGGGTTTGTGGCTAGTCCTAAAACTAGTCTAAAACATGTGTTTCGGGTAAAAATGTCATAAATTATTCATAATAGATCCAAATTAAGTAAGAATTTTTTTTTGGTTAGAGTAAAATCTATATTATTTTGTGTAAAAGTTTCATATCCACACAACAAACATTCTATGCGGGGCACGGTCTACAAGTTCGCTCTCTAGAATAAGCCATAATTCAACAAGGTATGCCATTTTTTCTATAAATCCTTTTCTGAGAGGTTCCATGTAGTGACACCTGGAGGAATTGCATAAAACACGCCGAAGAACATTCTGTACTATTTTTATATCTTTATTCATTACATGTACATAGTTATGATTATTTCAAGTTAGGGTTGTTGACTAATCCAAAACTAGTCATGTGAGACTAAAGTAAAGTTTGATGAAAATGCTAGTCTCTTGTTGTTAAAGTTAAGGAAGGTTTGCAGGTATGTGATCATATACACCAAGTCTATTACATATTTACAAATCATATTTGGAGGATGAAATTGATGAGGGCTTTTGGTTGAGGTACATGTTGGGTACATGGTTGAGACAAGCAGTTGATGAGTTGACACATACATGAGATGTATATTTGATGTGTTGGTACATATTGATGAGTAGTTGATACATGATTAGTACATATTTCGTACATGGCTGGAGGAACTTGTTAGTAGTATTGTTGACACATGGTTTATGAATGATGTAACATACTTGTATTGGTATATTATTAGAAGCACATATTGATATTGGTGATGATTATGAGTTGTTGAGTTATGGCTGGTTGATGCACATCTTTGAGAGTTTTCTTGGTGATTGATATTGGTGAGTAGATATGATTTGGTTGATAA